>PVJC01018361.1:0-31434 GCA_004026665.1 Murina feae | reverse complement strand
AAAAAAAAAAAAAAAAAAAGCAGAACCCATGAAAAAGACCAAGAAGACTTGAAAAAAAAAAAAAAGAAAGAAATACAACCAATTAGAACTTTTAGAAATGGAAAACATAGCCGCTGACATTAAAAACTCAGTGGACAGATTGAAAAGTAGCTTTGACCCAGCTGAAGACAGAATTAATACACTGGACGATCGACTTAATTGGAAATTGTGATGCGCTTACTTTCATTTTGCCTTTGGACACCTGGCTAGTTATCTGAAGTGAAAGCCTGTTTTGAGCTATTCCCTCAACCCTTGTTCTGCTTTAGTGCACAAATCTCATGCATTTCTGGCTTCTTCCCCTCTCAGTATGTGTTGCTATGAGTGGACCATTTTGCCAGAGATAGTTCTACATGTTGCATACTCTAATATCCTAAATAAATCTACTTTCTTATTGATAAAGGATAATTTTTCATAATGTTGAAAGAAGCTGTCAGTGATCTAAATTACAGCTTCTTTCAATATTACGAAAAATTCTAGTTTAGATTGCTGAGCCAGTATTGGTTATCTTGAAGGGAAATAAGAAAACAAGAGATAGGCAAATTAGTCCTGGGGTTAAAAGAAGTGGATAAAGCAGATTTTGTAAAATAGATAATGTAAATTTGCTCACTATCCTGAAAAGATTCTAAACAAGATAAAGTAATTTTAAACAATTACATTAAGAATTATAGTAACAATTATATTAAGAAGCTCAGGAATTAACCTTGCTTAAAAAGAGCAAGTTATTCTATCTAATTTACTAATAGAGTGTTATAGATGGAATATATACAGATTCTTCTAGGCAAGTTAGATAAAAGTGCATAATGTTAGTCAAGGTGCAGGGACTAGAAACTATTGTAGGTATTTTAAGGGGAAAAGAATTTACCATATTTCATCAAAACTTTATCAGTCCTAATTGGTTTGGTTCAGAGGGGAGTCGGCCTGCAGACTGAGGGGATTCCAGGTTTGACTCTGGTCAAGGGCACTTACCTTGGTTGGATTGCAGGCTCCTCCCTGGTGTAGGCCCTGGTCAGGGCTCATGCAGTAGGCAACCAATCATTGTGTTTCTCTCACATTGCTATTTCTCTCTGTCTTTCCCTCTCTCTTCCACTGTCTCTAAAACCCAATGGAAAAATATCCTTGGGTGAGGATTAAAACCCCCCAAAAAACTTTATTAACTGTCAGATGCCTCATTATTTCTAAGAAATTCTAAGTGCTGTCAAGCTATGCCAAAATACCTTACTGAATCTTGAGTGAATTGCTTATTTTAGCCTTTTATTGTTTTGAAGATACTTCATTTATTGTGAGTGATTGGTTATTTCTACTGCTTTTTGTTTCATTGTTTGACATGAGATAGGCAATTCTTTTGCACTAATCTCAGTAACAAAACTGGGAAGCTCTGCTACAAGGTGGGGCTGGCACACCACAACCCATGGGCCAAATCTGTAGGTAAAGTTTTACTGGAGCACAACCATGCCCTGTGCTTCTCTGTAGTCTATGGCTCCTTTTGTGCTATAATAGCAGAGTTGAGTAGTTATAGAAGAGGTTGTATGACTCCCAAGGAAAGGCTGGCCCTTTATAGAGAAAAATTTGCCAACTGCTACTATAGGGAAATATGTAAGAACTACTACTTTCTGATATTGTGGCACACTATACCAAATACTTTATGTGGAGTAAAAAAATCTTATCCAACAAAAACAATCTTACAAAAAAAAATCTCTTATCCAACATGGCCAGGATGAATGTTAGTTGATTAATTGAATCATCCAGCCAGTCAACAAATATATAGAGAGCAACTACCACTGACCAGACAACTTATTTAAGGGGTTTGGAATCAGGTAGTAACTGAAATAAACAGATCACTGTTTTTACTGAGCTTATATTCTAGTTGGGTATGGTAGGGCAGGCAGGATAGAAGGCAATAAAGAGGAGATTGAAAGTAACAGAATTAATATGTACAACAGATATGTCAGCTCATGATACATTTGTGTGAAAAATAAAGCAGGGAAGGAAATGCTGGAGGCAGAGCTTTAAATGGAAAGCAGATAAGTCAGGGAAGCTTCACAAAGGAAATGGCATTGGAGTGAGGACCTGACGGAGGTGAGGACAGGGTGTACAGGTAGAGGAAAAACCCCTGCAAAGGCAGTAAGGAGGGGATGTGCAGCATGTTTTGATGAAAAAGTAAGAAGGTGAGTGTGTTTACAAGGGAGGAATAAGTAGGAAATAAGACCAAACAGGTAAGAAGAAATGGGGACAGGATGGTGCAGATTATGGGCCACGATGAAGTCTTTGATTTTTCCTGCAAGGGGAGAAGCTGTTGGAGAGTTTTGAGCAGAGGAGTAATATGCAACTGGATGCCTCTGCTGCTTTGTTGAGAATAAATGGAAATGGAGCCAGACAACAGCCCATTAGATAGGGCTTTGGAGGCAATTAAAGAGCACTTATAATAATCCATGTATGAGCTGGTGATTGCATAGACCATCAACGTGGTGATGAAGGCAGTGAAAAGCTATATGCAAACTTTTCATGGTGGAAACCTTTGAATATATTAAATATTGAGAGAATATAATAAATTCCTCTAACTTTAAAACATGATCAACTTAGGTTCAGTTATTTTTCATCTATAACCCACTCAGTTCTCCCCTACCATTTTATTTTGAAGAAATTCCAAACAATTCTGGGTCTATTTTGAAGGTAAAACCAACAGGATTTGCTGTCAGTTTACATATGGGGTGTGAGATTCAAGGGTTATTTCTAGAGTGCCAGGAAGGATGGAGCTGAGACTGAGATGGGAAAGACTAAAGGTGGTAAAGAGCTTTTCTTGGTGGGAGTGAGAGTAGAAATTCAGAATTTGGATTTTTACAGAATAGTTTGAGATGTCTATTAGCTATTCAAGAAATGACATCTTTACAGGCAGTGGGATATATCACCTATCTCTTTCTATATCTGTTTATCTATCTCTGTACCAAGATGTATCCATACTTTTTATTGTGGAGATTTGGAGGGGGTGTTCTTTATAATTGGCATCTGCTGGCCCCTCCCATTATATTTCCCTCTAATTCTCCTAAGGCATGGGGCTTCTTTTGGCCCTTTGAATGCCAGAAACTTCAAAATGTTATTGAACATTAGAAACATGTGGGGGAGGTGAAAAAAATCCCGATGCCCAGGTTGCATCCCATACTCATTTATTTATTTATTTTAAAATATATTTTATTGATTTTTTACAGAGACAAAGGGAGAGGGATAGAGAGTTAGAAACATTGATGAGAGAGAAACATTGATCAGCTGCCTCTTGCACACACCCTACTGGGGATGTGCCTGAAACCAAGGTACATGCCCTTGACTAGAATCAAACCTAGGACCTTTCAGTGCGCAGGCTGATGTTCTATTCACTGAGCCAAACCAGTTAGGGCCCATACTCTTTTATATCAGCAACTAGGGGCCCAGTGCACGAAAATTTGTGCACTCAGGGAGGTTCCTAAGCCCGGCCTATGCCCTCTTGCAGTCTGGGACCCCTCGGGGGATGTCCATCTGTTGACATGCCTGGCTAGCCTGGGTGAGGGTCTGAGGGCTGTTTTCAGGCTGCCCACAGTCCCCTTCAGGGTTCAGGTCCCTACTGGGGTGCCTGGCCAGCCTGGGTGAGAGGCTAAGGGTCATTTTCAGGCTGCCCACAGCTCCCATTGACCCAACATCCTAGCAAGGCTGGCTGGAATCAGGTTTCTGAGGTTAATTATCTTCTATAATTGAAACTTTGTTGCCTCAAACAGAGGCCATAGCTGGCCTAGGCAGGCAGTTTCCTCCATTGCTGGTGCAACGGAAGCCTCCTCTTTGCTCTAGCTCCATGGATGCTGGCCGCCATCTTGCCTGGGTTAATTTGAATATAGTCACTCTGATTGGCTGGTGGGCATGGCTTGGCTGGTGGGCATGGCTTAGGTATAAGGGAGTGAGGGTCAATTTGCATATTACTCTTTTATTAGATTAGATGTCTGTGGGTAGAGTGAGGCATTAGTTCTTTTTTAGAATTTCCAGATGATTCCAATCTCAAGCAGAGTTTGGAAATGGACTGCTATATCCCTTGGCTACTCCAAGTGTGGTTCTCCACCCAGAAAATGTGTCTTCCCATCAGCAGCGTTGGCCTTACCTGAGAACTTGTTAGAAATGCAGAAGCTCAGGTCTTACCCTGCCCTCCTGAATCAGAACCTGAATTTTATCAAGCTTTTCCAGGGATTTCTGTTCACCCAACTGTCTGAGAAGCACCATGTCTATCTCTTGCCTTTATGTCTTTGCAGAAGCCATCTTCTCTGTCAAGTTGTCTGCCTCCCCCTCCTGCTGCCTCTTTCCCACTTATCCTTTAAGATTGACCTCAGGCATCTATGTCTTTCTCCCCCCCCCCCATATTGACATTGGTTATATCCCTATTACAGCTTACTGTAATTGTTTAGCCAACAGTCTCCTAGACTAGTGGCAGAGATTACATCACTGGTAGCGGGTGCTTGGTCAGTGTTGAACTGAGTAGTATCTAAGGTGAAACTCAGTCAGGAGGGACTCACAGGTCTAGATGGCAAGTCCCTGAATCTGCCTGAGCAAATCCCTGGAGAGGCCTGCTGTGTGTGAGCTCTGACCTTGGGACTGCATGATGTGGTTAATTACCTTTTATCTTCCTTGATGGGAGGGGGACTGTGGCTTGCAAGGCAAAGCTTTCTCATAGCTGTGGTGGAGGAGGAGGGGTTAGGATAGCTTGGATTTCTTTTAAGACTTTATTAAAATTGTTCCCTATGATAACTTCTCTTCTTAAGTGTGTAATTAATACACGGAAAATATATGTAAGTGAAACCATTATCCTGTACACCCTAAACTTATACAGTGATGCATATCAATTATATCTTGATAAAACTGACAAAAAGACACAAAAATAGAAATTATTTGTAATCCTGTCATTGGTATATAGTAGCATCTCTCTCTAGTTTTGGGTGGGTTCATCCCATTTTCAATGCAGTGGCTGCTACTTGGAGATGTCTGTGACAGCAGCTGTCCTTTCCCCTAGAGGAGAATAAAAACAGCAACTTCTCTTCCACCCACTCTCTGTCCCAGTTACTGTGGGTGATTGTTCCTTTGGTTGATACAAGATGACTCCAGACTAAAATGCACTTTTTATTCTTAGATATAATTTTCAGGTTTGGAGGGGAATTGTGTGCCATGAGGAAGACAGAAGCAAAGGCTCTTGTGATTAATGGAAAGAAAGAAGTCTATTTTGCCTTTAGTCCCTTTTTTTGTTCCTTAGTCTGGCTCATTCTCCCTTATCCATTGTCCTGCACTGACTATTGTGATTGTGTGACCACCTATGGCTTTTTCATCTGTTTATCAGTATGGTTCCCAAAGGCCAGCAGAGACAGTAGGGAGTATAACTTAAACAGGGAAGAGGGCCAGTCTTTCTTATTGTTCTTTGGAATTTGTGTTGTTTTAAATTACTTTTTTTTTTTTTGCTAATTATCCTGGGAGACAGTGAGTGTGAAGGGCCTTACATTTGACTACAGATGAAGTCAGAGAAGGCTGATATTGTCTATTTGCAGAAATGAATTTTTAAAAAGTGAATCTTCTGAAGAATACATTAATCTTTTCCTTAGAATGGGAAAAATTTCTGTGAAGGGTGGCATGCTGAATGCCTTAAAGGAAAACTTCAATTGAGATGCCCGATGTAAGTGTAACAAGGATTTCTTGAGGCTTATGTAACTGTAGAGTAAGAGGCATCTATTGTTACCAGCCTGTTCAGTTTTTCTCTTTCTCTTTTTTATACTGTATATCTGTCATTTTTTTAAAAAGAAACCTCTGTATTTCAAAACCCTTCACCTTTTTCAGTCCAAAGAAATTTCTGAGAAGTTCTACTTGTGATGGAAAGATGAATTTGCATAATAAAATATAATTCATAAAGATAATTTGAGCATAAAGTAGACCAGAAGATTATCTTTTCTAGAGTTGGAAGATGAATTTGGCAAGTTTGACATATATGTATAAAAGTCATATAGCATATATTTGTGAGAAATGAAAGTAGATATAAATATTCTTTTTGAGTAGTCCAGTTAATTAGAGAAGAAGTAGAGGCGGAGGGACTCACTAGAAATAAGAAGATTTAATTTCATGTGTAATCAGAAGAAATATGCCAAGTAATTCATCACTAATTCAAATAGTCAAGAAAAATATAGGAAAAGTCCTAGGAAGCATAATTAGCTATGAAGTTGAAACATTTGCAAAATGTCACTGTTATAACTTACAGTTTTTTCCTCCATGAAAACCGAGTGATGATTTATCAATAAATCCCAAAAGACTTTTCAGGAGGTCTCAACAGGAAATACTTGTACTTGATGCAGATCTCTTCACCTAGAGGGGAAGTGGCTTACTTTGAAAGGTTCATTTCTTATTTTTTATTTTAAAATTGAACTTATTGGGGTGACATCCTAACTAATAAAATTGTAATATTAAAATTAACCCTTTCTTCAGGACGCCTAAGCCATGCCCACCAGCTAATCAGAGCGACTGTATGCAAATTAACCCAGCCAACATGGAGGCCGGCACTCAAGGATCTGAGTAAACAGGCAGCGTCTGTTGCAGCAGGAGGAAAACTGTTTGCGGGCAGCTTGGGCTTCTCTCCGTTCCAGGGAACATCATATTTGCAACATTGTTTCAATCCTAGGAGCTGAAGCAAACAGCAGGCTGGGCCTGACTTCTAATTAAACATTGTGTCATTATAGAAGCCAGAGCTGAAGCAGAGAGGAGGTTTTGTTACTAGGCCCCGGCTTAAAGGAACAGTGTATCAATTATAGAAGATAAACAAACCCCTGAAACCTGCTTCCGGCCAGGCTTGCTGGGACATTGGGTCAGTGGGAGCTGTGGGCAGCCTGAAATTCTGAAAACAGCCATCAGCCCCTCACCCATGCTGGCCACACCCCAATGGGGTGAGGGACGTTACTGGGGGCCTTGGCCAGCCTGCAAAAGCCATCAACCCCTCACCCATGATGGCCACACCGCAATGGGGTGATGGACATTACTGGGGGCCTTGGCCAACCTGCAAACAGCCATCAGCCCCTCACCCATGCTGGCCACACCCCAATGGGGTGAGGGACACCACTGGGGGGCTTGGCCAGCCTGCAAAAGCCATCAGCCCCTCACCCAGGCTGGCCACACCCCAATGGGGTGAGGGACGTTACTGGGGGGCTTGGCCAGCCTGCAGACAGCCATTAGCCCCTCACCCAGTCTGGCCAGTTACCCCAGTAGGGACCCAAAACCTGAAAGGACTGTGGGCAGCCTGAAAGCCTGAAAGCACCCCTCAGCCCCTCACCCATGCTGGCCACACCTCAGTGGGGTGAGGATCCACACTGGGGGTCTTGGCCAGCCTGCAAATAGCCATCGGCCCCTCACCCAGGCTGACCAGGCACACCAGCAGGTGGACATCCCCAGAGGGGTCGGGCTGATGGACCTCCCGAGTGCACAAATTTTTGTGCACTGGGCCCCTAGTTGGTTAATAAAATTATGTAAGTTTCTGGGGTACAATTCTATAATACATCATCTGTATATTGCATTGTATGTTCACAGTGCAAGTCAAGTTGTCTTCCTCGCTTCTTGTTTTTTAAAAGCTTTCTGGGCTTCATTTCTTCTTCATGAAAAATGGAAGGAACTGTGTCTGTCACCCATTTGTCTCCCAGATTGTTATAGAGCATCTACAGGAAGTCCATTTATCCACAGTGCTGTGCTGTGACGGACAGGCCAATGGCTCAATAATATGTTCTTGATTTCTTCTGCTTTAGGGAAGAGAGTGTCTTATTATCCCCTAACGTCTTATTGATAATATTTACTTGCTCCAGTTCAGACAGCTCTTGATTGAATATGGAACTCAAAAACTTACCTTAGACATGAGCCTTGACCAGAGGACTATTTCTACGTCTGGCTGCCATAAGACTTCTTTTCAAACATTGCTGGGAATGAATTAAAGGTTCCAATCACAGTATCTGGGTGTTCTCAGGACTCTTTCTTGCTGTCACTGATTATGTCTGAGACTGTCTATCTGGAGATTTGATATGGGTAGAGGGTGGAAGGGGTCTAGGACCGTGGGTGCTTTTTATTTATTAAATTTACTTCCTGGTGCTTATAGAGCCACTGGAATTGCATCCCTGTGGCTTTGGATAGAGCAACATTAAGAAGAAACAAGTACTATGGTGTTTGGGATAGAAGTTTTCCCTGAGAAATAATACTATCAATGATGGTTAGGTTCTGTGGGCCTATTAGTAACATAATTCATCTACAGATGGGATAAGTGAACTTCTGACGTCTACTCTACACTGTATATAACCTTTTTTCTATGAGAATAATGTATCCTGATTTCCAAAGAATGGACTAAAACACATTTGGGAAGCAATCCATTTGTGAGTGAGGGACAGGGGGACTGATGTGGTGCAGCTATGATAGAGAGTTCGGAAAATGTGGTTCCAGCTGGTGTTCACTAGTGCTTGCAGATTCCAGATTTTCTGGGTTTAAGTGTCTTGATAGCTCTTCACATCTCTAGTTGGTTTAGGAGATGAATGTATGCAATTTTCAGGTGAAGAGGTTTATTTATTTTCTATTCATCTGCCGTCTGTGATTCCCCTGAAGCCTTCTTTTTAATGTAGTGACATTTTATTTTTATAGTTTGATAAAAGAATTTTTAAAGCATTTTAAATTAATACATAAATGCTGAATTTTCTTTAAAGTTTTTATTGAATGTATTGGGATGAGATTGTTTAATAAAATTATATATTTCAAATTTACAATTCTATACTACATCACCTGTATATTGTATTGTGTGTTCACCATCCAAAGTGAAGTCTCTTTCCATCACCATTTCTCCTCCCCTTACCCTCTTCTATTTCCCTCCATCCTCCTTCCCTCTTGTAATCACCATGCTGTTTACTTTTTCATTTTAACATTTTTGAGGAAGGTGTCTATCTTTTATTCTTGATCAACTTTGCTAGAAGCTTATCTATTTTATTAGGGTTTTCAGGAGTCAACTTGTAGTTCATTGATCTTTTTTCTCTGATTATTTTTTTCCCTAGTAAATTAGTTTCCATTTTATTTTATTTTTTACTTTATTATTTTTTTCTAGCATCTTAAGTTGCAAGATCAGTGAATTAATGCTAAGCTTTTCTTCTTTCCTAATAAACTAAATTATAAATATTTTACAGGTACTATTATTTTTTATAATTCAATTCCATATATTCTCTAATTTTTATTTTGAATATTTAAGAAAATTTCTTAATTTCCAAATGTACTTTAAAAATTCTCTTTGTAACATTCTTTTAAAATTGCATTATTGTCCATATGAAAATAATTATTAAAAACTGTTGAATTTTGCTTTATGTGTAGCAAATTGTCAATTTTTATATACTGTTCGTTCTCAAAAAGGGTAGGTTTTTTTAAACAATATTTTTTTATTGATTTCAGGGAGGAAGGAGAGGGAGAGAGAGATAGAAACATCATGATGAGAAAGAATGATTGATTGGCTACCTCCTGTATGTCCCCTACTGGGCATCGAGCCTGCAACCTTGACTGTAATCGAACGCAGGACCCTTCAGTCCACAGGCCCATCCTCTATTCACTGAGCCAAACTGGCCAGGGCAAGTGTAGGTATTTTTTTAATTGTTGGGTCCATTATCCTTTATGCTTTCTAAACATTTGTTTATATTGTTCAAATTTTGTATATTCTTACCTTTTTTAGGGTAAGAATTTAATATAGCAGAAACCAAAAGTGTGTAAAATTCCAAATATAATACGTATTATAGATATTGTAACACTTCTCATATAAATTCTTTCTCTATTGTCAACATATGTATTTTTCTTCTGTCAAGTTTTGTTTTTAAATATAAAGCTATGTTTTAGATGTGAACACATTTAAAATCTTTGTATCATTTTAGTGATATGACCCTTTAAAAAATGTATGCTTTCATTGATTTCTTTTTTTAGAGAGAAAGGAAAGGAGAGGGATAGAGAGATAAATATATATGAGAGAGAAACATCACCAATCGGCTATCTCTTGCATGATCCTTACTGGGGATTGAGCCCATAACCCGGGCATGTGCCCTGACCAGAACTGAACTGTGACCTTATGGTTCATGGGCAGACGTTCAATCACTGAGTCACACTGGCCAGGCTGAAATGACCCTTTTAATCATGAAGTAGTCATTCTTTTTTTTCTAATACCTTTTAAAAGATTCCTTTATTGGATATTAATATAGCTGCACTTTGCTAATTTTATATTTATAGTTGTCTTTTATAGAGAAAAATTAGCAGCAACAGAAATGTTTGACACTTAGATATTGAATATATACAAAAGGTCATATAGTCACATTTGGAACACAGTGCATCTATATAACATAATATTATGTCTTCTAATCATTTAGAAAGGAAACTAGAAAATAACTTGTATTATAGTGATACTGTTTTTGTACTCCCCAGATACATATGGGAATATGTGTAGAGCAAATAGCCTGATATTATCTACCAGAGTGTAAATATTAGTTACTTTAGGATAGAGGAATTATGAATGGTTACTATTTTTTGTTCTCTTTAAAAAACCTATTAGTATTTCTGTGTAATGAATTAATGAACATGTGTTACTTTTATTAATAGAAATACAGTATACTTTTTATTTGACAAAAGCCTTCCCCATTATACTATAGTTTATAAATAGAAATTTTGGGCTAGAAAAACCATTGTTCTTTAAAATTATATTTTAAAAATGTCCAGATATTTTCTTATTTGCTGGATAGAATTTTTAGAGAATAAAATGACTACTGTTATATAAAGTTTAATTTCTAAAATATAGTATGTGAGTAGAATAAGAAATTTTCATATGTTTTATTCTCTCAGCAAAAGTAATCATAAACTCAGAGTGGAATGTGGAATAATGAATTCCAAAAAATACTATTACATGATTTTTCTATTTCAAACTGATATATTTTAGGAAAGATAGAAGTTTAGGAGATTAAATGCCAGTTTCTTTTTCTTTTTCTCTTTAAGTTAGATCAGATGGATGAGTATGTTTTATGTACAATATATTATTTTGTTAGTAGTCTCCTCACAGTTTAGCAGATGAATTGCAGCAACATAGCAACAAAATAAAACTGTCACTTGGTGGAGCTAGAATACTGTGCAATTCCATTATACTCTTTCAGCAGATTTCTTGGGAAAAATGATTTTATAGCAAAATTTAAGGCTAATATACCAGCTGCCTTTGAGGAAACCAGTTTTTATGGTTTTCTTTATTATTGTGCCAGAGTTTAAATTAATGCCGAATTCGTTGGGCAGAAAGATCTTTTACTTATTTTCATCAAGCTGAATTCAATACTATAGATTCACCCCCCAGGAGTCATTGAATAGGTATATCCTTTAGTGATTCAGTGCTATCTTAGCATATTTTACATGGTACCTAAAAGCCCACAAACATTTCACTTGCTAAGTCAAATACTGTAAAATCAATGTGGGCTTTTATGATGCCTGGAAAGAAACACCCAAATGATGTTACACTAGTGCTTGTTGGTGGATGCCAGCTTTTGGAATTCATTAGCAAGGTTGGAGATTTTAGGGTCACTCCAAATATGGATCAAAACCTTTAAGATGAAATTTTAGGGTGGTCATTAAATAAAGGCTAAGACAGCCTTAAGCAAATTTTCCCAAGAATGAAATGAACTCTTGGAAAATTCTGGATCAGAGCCTTCCTTATATTGATCTACCCAAAATTGAAAATTCAAAGACAGAGTATTATTTTTACTTTTATGTGTGGGTAGGTAGAGTTTTATCCCTTTATTAGGTTACATTTTACTAACTTTTCCTCTCAAATAGTACACATACTTCAAAAGGATCAATTCTAAAATAAGATTAATATTTTTCATACTTAAGAGGTCTTAGCTAAGATACATGTTTCTTAAATATACAAATAGAACAATAAAATTAATGTAGATATGGACACTTACAATGACATGTGAAAAAGAATAACTGAGGCTTTTAAAGATTTCTTAGTTTAGTTTTGTTATGAAACTCTTATACCTGCATTTTTTTTTCACAATAGGAGAATTATCCTTCTGTGACATTATTGTCAGGGTAGTTCAGGTTTTATGGGACTTGACTTTGAAGTCCTATGCAGTTTTGGTCTCATGTATGTAAAAGGACACAAAATTACAAATGCAAGATTAGGCACAAACGTCCACATTTATTTAAAATGAGAAAAAAGTAACAAATTCAAAATAAAAGAAGCTAAAAAGAATCCTAAAACGTCACAGGATCCAGAGAAATATAGCTTTTAAATTAAATGCCAACACATCTGCGTAATAATTTCCCAGACTAGCTTCTGGCTCCATATATTTGCAATCCTATTTCTTCTCTATGACCCCTATAATTTAGTGTTGGAGTCCATAGACATGTTCATGTCACTAGAGGACTTCTTTTTAAAAAAAACTTATTTTTCAATTATATTTTACATACAATATTGTGTTAGTTTCAGGTATACAACATAGTGATTAGACATCTACATACTCCAATTTTATCATTATATTACTTCTGTCTCTCACTTTAGTAAAACAATGCTGGATAATCTATAGTGCACATTGGGAGTATTTTGGAATCTACTTGTATCTCAGGAATGCCAGTAATAACAGGGTAGTTACTGCAAGCCACATAAATAACTCCCACTAAACTCAAACAAAATATATCTCCAACTTAACATCACAGGGTTCTGGAAAGGCCCTATGCAAATGAGGAGTCCTGAAATGTAAACTTCATTAGCTCCATAATCTACCTTTTTTATTTTTTTTTAAAATCATTCTATCATGATGCACCTCACCTGGTTAAAACTGACATTGTCTTTAGGGTGACTAAAATTTTGGAAACCACTAACACTAAGGATGCTCATAAATGAAGGGATAGTAAATTTGGGTAAAATATTTTAAATAATATTTCTTGTATAAATGAGGAGAACATACACATAGGGCATGTTACTTTAAGAAGTTTTCCAAGAATTGTTTCTTGGTTTTAGTAGTAAAGAGTGCTGAATTAAATAAAGGCATAAAACTTTAACTTTTTATTCACCATCATTTACTCATTCTATACCTGGTAACCATTAGAAAATATAATTTGAAAATATAGCTATAAAGATTTAAAAAGGCATATGTGCTTTCTTGTTATTTAATTTATATAACTAATATATATATATTTCTTGATTTCAAAGAGGAAGGGAGAGATAGAAACATCAAGATGAGAGAGAAGATTTGATCAGCTGCCTCTTGCACGCCCCACATTGGGGATCAAGCCCTGAACCTAGGCATGTGCCCTGACCAGGAATCAAACTGTGACCTCCTGGTTCATAGGTCGATGCTCAACCACTGAGCCAAGTCAGCCAGGCTAGAGTCTTAATTTATAGTCTTAATCTATCAGAAAGATTTGTAACTACAGCAGTAAAATTATTTATTTCATGGAGCATATCTATGTTATTGAAAGACTTCCCCTCTTAGTGTTCAAGTAAAAAACCAAAACTAACACAGCCTTGTTCAAATATGAAATTGTTTTTGGTTGATGATGTAGGGAATCTCCTGACTCCTGAATAGAGCACCCTCTGCATCCCTCCCTTTGTTGAACATTAAAACCACAGCAATAGTGATAGTCGGTGTTTGTCAAGTGCTTGCTAGGAGTTAGGCACTTAGCTAATTGCTTTACATGCAGTTTTTGTTTAATCCTCAAAACAGGATTAAAGTAGGTACTACTTTCCAGATGAAGAAACTGAGGCTTCGAGAGTGTAAATGATAAGCCTAGATCCATGCAGTCTGTTAAGTGGCGGGCCTGGTGTCTAAACGGAGACTTAAAAAATATATCTTGCAATATTGTCATAGAAGCAGTGAAGGATGGCAGTGGGGTTTGACATTCACAGATACCACTCAAATGACTACAACTTTGAAAAGGGAGAAGCCTTAAATTTAGGAAAGAATATAGCAAAGGAAAGGACAGCTGAAGTCCAGCACCAAAACCAGCTGTGTGCGTTCGTATCATGGCTCCATCATTTACTAGCTGGTTGACTTTTGGGAAGTTACTTAACCTTTCTGTGCCTCAGTTCCTCTTCTGTTGAAAGAGGACAAGATAATAAGGTGTGGGGATTTAATGAGATGTGATATAAGATTTAAACCAGTGCCATGCATAGTAAACCCTGAAAAAGGTGTAAGTCAATATTCTCCACTTATGTTTAAGCTTATTTGTCCTTTGAAATGTGGCATGTACAATGCTAAGTCAAAGTGTTACTTTTCTAATACATATATTATTTGGTTAAGAACCCTTAGGTATATTGGAAAATGTGTTCGTAGCAATATTATAATATCAATATAAAAATCCTTTCTAATTTTAAAAACATGAAAACACTTTCCAAGAAAATAAAATTTAAAAAGTTTGTATCATATTTATATTTTACTTTGACTTAACGGGTAATGCCACTATGTGATAGAATTTCTAGTCCAGGTATGTTCCTGTAGATGTTATGACTTTTCAAAGCTTAATCTACTATTTATGTTATAAAATTATTAATATCTTGTAGTTCAGCAGAAACAGTAATATAACATAATGAGAAAAGTGCATCTCTGCTCCTGATACTCTTAATAAACACATTATTCATTTTTTATTCAATTTAACTGCAAATAGCTATATTGAAAACATTGCCACAGGGTATATTTCTATTTTAGGGTGACAGGAAAATAACTCCTGAAGAGTCTCAGATGTGAGAAACAAAATATAAATTGTACGGTAGATGGAAAAACATAAAAAGATTCTGATATCTATGAATAACTATTTCCCAGAGGAGTAAACATTAATGGCTTTAATTAGATTATAATTGCTCATGAGAGCCAGCTCTTGCATGAAATACAACTATCTGACAATGCATTATGACTGAGCTTTTCTGTCAGCAACATAGGATGGATTAATAGAAATGCTATTCAAAGGCAGGCAGTCCCCAAATGTAAGCTAAGTCCTTAATCAGGGCCAACATGACAAAGAGCCTCTCGCGCAGTTAGGTCAAATCCTATTCACTCTTGACAGTTTTACATCATGTTGAGGTTTCATACAGCATTGTGTCTACCGAAGACTCCAGAAAGTTATTTCTTACGAATATTTCTTATTTCACAAATGGTATAAAAATAAACACATGAGAATATTTTTCTTTATTAGAAGTTTCTTTTTATATTGTTCCTCTCATTTGCTTGGAGAAACTCTCTGGACATAATCTGGTTTGGGATTAGTTAGGGATTCCTTCTAATTCTTGGGCACAGTGTTGGAGTCTGTATTTACTCCATCAGTCACCCTTAGTCCAGGGAACTCTGTTAAGAACAGATGCATTTTGCAGTTTCCCTAGGTATTAAAATGACTCAGTTTTGTAGGCTGATAATATAGTGAAGATTTTCAGACCTTATTGGAAAACAGGTAAAATTTATTGACATGCCGAATAACTAAGTTCTCTATGATTTCTCAATTGATCTTGTTTTTATACCTTTAAAGGGGGAGAATACCTGTCTTGGGTCAAGCAAATCTTGTTCTTATAGAACTTCCATGGATTATGTTTTTAGGTCCATCGAGTAGTCTGGGCATAGGCTGAACATTTTGCATAATGGATTTTATTGAGATTTTGTAATTAGTCCATGTATCACCAGACTCAGCATATTTCACTGTGTTGACTCAAATTTCTGTGATACCTTTTTGAAGCCCATTAAGTTCTTCTAAAGCGACAAATTCTATCTTTGACATAGATTAGTAGCATAAATTAGTGAAGCAGGTGAGGGAAAATATACCCTCCTTCTAGCGGGGACAACATATACTCAGCTATGTGGGGTGTGGTGCTCATTGTAACTGGATCTTATAGTGGAAAAGATTCTGGAAATCTGTTTTTTTTAATGTAAATTCTTTTAATTTGTTAGCAACAAATTAAAACAAAAACATAAGAAACCAATGATGCCAATGCCACCTCCCCTTTTACGACATCTATATAAGGACTTGAAAAAAATCTGTCAATATTTATTTACTATACTCCTTTTACTTACTGTAGACCAAACTCTAAAAATGCATTTAAAGAAAAGCTATCCATCTGGAAATCATATTTTTTATACAAGCATTTCAATTAAATTGTTTTGTATATAAAATAAAAAATAAAAAAATAAAGAAAAGCTATCCACACCAACATATTGTTTTAGCCTCATAATCTACTACACATTTCACTTCCAGGTATTTTCTAAAATTAATGCAGTTGTATTTTAGTTTCATATGTTTTTATATGACTAACAGTATAATGCATCAGTGATAATGTGCCATATGCAAAGAGGAAAGTTAAGTGAGAAATTTATCCCTTTGATGACTATCTGGTTCTATTGTTTATTTAAACCTTTGGGTGTCCATGCTGCTGGGTGGATTAAGGAACAGACAGGGTAGTTGTGATTTAATAGCACAGGATTTCACTGCCAATTCTGCTTCTAACTCCAGTTGCCCCTTGGCAAAAAAAAAAAAAAAAAAAAAAAAAGGAAAAAAAATCACCTTGTACCGTGTAATACCTTGTTTTAAAAAGCCACTCAAAACAATTAAAATACTTTGCAAGTATAAAATGGTATCAAAAAGCTTTTTAAATTATAAAAAATATGGTTCTGGATAAACCATTTTAAACAAAAACAACAGAATTTTATATACAGCTAATATGATCATGTGTACATAGAGAAAGGCAGACCTGGTCATAAAACATCTAAAAATCTGTTTCCATTTGGAATGAAATTCTACATTACTCTACCACGGATGGCTCATATTGGCTTAAGAGTGCAAAGAGAAAAGAATATAGAGGTCACAGTGAAGCACAAAATTGAAAATGAATTAGCAAGCAGAGCAGTGGAATTGAATGAAGAATAAATTAATTTAGGATAAAAGTGTAAGATACTGGCCTGTTGTTAGTAAGATATATTTTAGTTATTTTCAGTATTAAGGGGTAAATTGTTCATCAAAAGCAGTTGTCTCCTTTTAAATCAATAATGTCTATCTGTAGTTCACTGATTGTTTTAATATTAATTTTGTAACGTGCACTTGGAATAAAGTATTTTTCTCACCTCCTGTGAGGCCAAATGTAAATCAAACATGAAGTCCAACTTAATTAGCGTGGCAGTGAATAAGCATGGCATTTAAGGGTTTGGCCTGACAGCTCTGGGCTTGAATCCCAGCTCTGCTTAATATGAAGTATGTATAATTGGGAAAAACTTTACTTTTCCAACCTCCGTTTTCTTAGCCACAACTGGGACAATATTATTTACATCATGGGGTCATTGTAATGTTTATAGAAAATAGTCTATGCTTCTATGTTTACAATAGCACGAGACACATAACAAGTACTCACTCAGTAAGTGGTGGCTGCAATTACTATTATAAACTGAGCAACACTGCCAGTCCAGATCCATTCTAAGGAATACAGTGAGAGGAATTTTATTTTAGTTCCCTCAATTACAACTCAGTGAGCAATAATAGGAGCAAGGTAAAGAACGGACAAACTATTGGAAAACACTATCAAAGGAATGTATTATTCAGCAAGGCAGAGAAAGCCTGATAAGTATCCTGGTATTTTAAATAATATTAAAATGGTCTTGAAGGATTACTGAAAGGACACTTCTCTTTATTTGTAGAGCAATTGTAAAGAAAAGCTTGACATACACTTAGATTGCATTAAGTGACATATGGAATAAAATTGAAACCTGATGTGAGATGACACACTGAAATGAAATTATCTGATACAGACCTCGAGGGTTGAAATGAACCCTGAGGTTATTAATCCCAATAATATATTATTTTTGTTCAATGGAAAAAAACATAAAAATTCAATATAAATTTTGGATGAAAGTAGGATGCTATTGAAAAATAACTTGATTAAAATTAACAACTAGCAGTGGCACTTTGCACTTGAAATAATGTGAACAATTTTTGGATTCCTACAAAATTTTAAATTTTAGTCTATATTGGAACATGAAAAAAACCAAAAAAAAAAAAAAACCCCCAAAAAACAAAGCTACTTGGCAGTAGTGTGGCTATAATGTTACAGAGCATGGTTTGTATAACTAAATGCTTTCAACGTGGGATTTGAAAAAGTAGACTCTAGGACAAAGATCAGAAGTTTCTGTAAGTGGATTTGGCTAATAATTTATATACGGAATCTGGAAGATAACTTGGAAAACAATTCTAAGTCCAAAGCAATTTGAGATTCACATCTGAACATTTTTAAAAATAATTAAAGAGCATGAAAGAATTAAGGGAAGTAATTGCATAGGCATGCATTTTCATTTTCCTCTAAGTGAACTTATCTAGAACTTCTGTGGGTCCACAGGGCAAGACCACATCCAAAATGGTTGTCATGTTTTGTGGAATGATGTATTATTATTACTCAGAATAGCTATGTGAGAAAGGGAAGATATTACCTACCCTAAGGGCATCTCAAACACACAAAAGATAATACCAAATATGGCAACACAGTTGAACTCAAGAGCATTTTGGCCAGCTGGGGCCTATAAAAATATATGAAATGCGTGTGTGGATAGAATTTAGTCATGCAATTAATTGTAGAAAATTTGAAAAAAACAAATATATTGGGTAGTCATCATTTACTGAGTACCCTGTACTATGCTGTACACCTAAAACTAATCAAAATAATATTGACTGCAAAAACTGAAAAGTAATAAAAAAGAAATGGAGCAAAGGACAAATCTGTGCATAATGTTACATTCATCAGTACTGGTTCCCTTATGAAAAGTTTCTAGAAGTAGGGATTTTTAAAAAAGGGGGCAAAGACCTGACATTAAATAGCTTTGAATATTAGAGTGAGACAGCTAATCTCCTTCTGATTTATTTAATTCCTCTGCTTATTATATATAGAAAGCCACAATTGTTTATTATATAATAAATGCTGCCAGAGAGAGATTGGGAAATTAAGAAAACTAAAAGTAAAAAAAGTAAAATTTACCCATACTATCGCCTATTGGCAAAAAATATTGTTAATTTTTTTGTGTATTTCCTTATAGTCCATCCATATATATGCTTGTGCATGAGAGTAGATCATTTCTATTTTTTTTCTATTATTAACCACACTTTGACAAGTAGCCATATACATAAATATTCATTTGTATATAGGCCAAAAGAAAAGATCATTGGAAAGACTCTTTTTCTACCTTGACAAATTTCCTTCCATGAAGCTTGTGTAATTTACACACTCATCAATGGTGCCAACAGTGTAGGCTATTCCAACATATTTTTGTCAGTAGTGGGTATTATTAATTGTTTGAATATTTGCTAATATGATGGCAATAATTTATCTCATTACTCTTTTATTTGTTGGCCACTAGAAAGGTTGACTTTAAAAGTATATTTGTTAGCCAGTTTTATTTCTCTTGGTATTGTTTGTTCATGTTCTTTGCCTTGGTTCCTATTAGAGTATTAATGATTTATTATTGATTTTTGTATCTTAATGAATAAAGTAATGCCTTAACCTTTTATCTTTTATATTTGTGGCAAATAACTTTATTTATTTATTTTTAAATATTTTTAAAATTGATTTCAGAGAGGAAGGGAGAGGAAGAGATAGAAACATCAATGGTGAGGGAGAAGCATTGATTGGCTGCCTCCTGCATGGCCCCTACTGGGGATCAAGCCAGCAACCAAGGCATGTGCCCTGGCTGGGAATCAAACTGTGACCTCCTGGTTCATAGGTTGACACTCAATGTGGCAAATAACTTTCCAGAAATTTCAAATAATCATTCAACAATTTTGGAATTTTTAGGCGGAAGTTCTAAATTTTTCTCCAATTAAATTTATTTTTTATAGTGTGTTCAACAAAACTTTTTTTAATACTTAGAAATTCCTCTTCCTGTGATCAGATGGGTATTTACTTATATTCTTGCTTTTGTTGGAGAAGAATGATCTAGTTATATATTGAATTGTACAGTCCAGTTCCAATTTATTTTGCTTTGTAGGTTTAGGTAAGGATCTAAATTTGATTTCTCATTACCTTTATAATTAACTTACTGATTTAGTATGATCTATTAATTCTTCTTCCTTGGGTATGATACACAATTTATTTGTTTTATTTTGTTTAATTGCTTCATTTACTATTTTATCACTATATTTAGGTTATTGTAACTTTATCATATGTTATGATATTTGTTTGAAAAGTTCCCCATTCTTTATTTTATCTATTTTGAAATAAGTTTAGATTTACAGGAGATTTGCAAAGATAATGCAGGATTCCCTGATGTCCTTTACTCAGCTTCCCTTAATACTAATATCTTTCATAAATATAGTACAATTATTAAAACTAGGAAACTAACATTGGCACAAAATTATTAATTGAACTTCAGACTTCATTTGGATTTCCCAGTTTTACCACTGGTCCTCTCTTGTCTTGCATGTTACAGTTTCTTGGTAAACTTGAAAACCACATTTGTAGGAAATCTCTTATTGATATTTTGATTAGAATTTTATTAAACTTGTAGATTGATATGTTAATTGACATCTCTATGGATACTTAGGTTTCTAACTCAGGACCTGATATCTATTTCAGTAACTAAGGGCTTCAGAAGCAGTTTCTAACCTTTCCATAAGCTATTCTGTTCCAATTTTTGGTTCTGCAATTATGTCTTCACCTTTCATGTTTCTAATTAATATCTTATAGTCCTCTTCATTTAGGAACTGCACATTTTGTGTTAAAGTTATTTCTGGGTAATTAAAATTTTAGGTAGATAATCCTGTATACATTGTAATAATTCTGTGTTTTCCATTTAGATATATTTACCTTTCTTTCTTTATATTTTATTGACTTGCCTAAAAATATTATATTTTTTAGGGTAGGAGAAAAATACAAAAATGGGACATATAATAGTAACGTTGTATGTTGATAAAAATAACCAAATGCATAGAAAACTAGATGCAGGAAACAGGACAGAATTGCTGGAGAAATGTTGTCTTGGCAGGAGTGAATGTAGTATACCAGAGTTGGCCATGGATAAGAGTTGGACAATTCATCTGGGGCAGACAGAGTTTATGGGCACACATGTTGGTCAGTGGATAGATGTGGTGGGAGTAGTTCATGGAAGTTCTCTTCTGATTCCTTCTATTTTTTTCATTTGGCTAAGAATGAGGACCAGGGATGATGTAGTATAATTTGAAGAAAGAACAGAAGCATGATGAAATAGTTAACTAGGAAAATAAGAGAGTGGGTGAACATGAGTAGGATACATTGTGAGTGAACTCCATGAAGGGCCCCTTAGGAAGGAATTTAAGTTGGGCCTGGCCACTCTGGTTGAATAATTTTCTCCATCAACTTTCAGGTGCAGAGGACAGTTACAGCATTAGTGTATTTAATCAAGGTTGGGGATTTGCCAGACAATAAAATAAAACAAAAGGACAACTGAATGATTATAGAGATTGACAGTGTAACTTAAGGTAAGTAAGGAGAGAAGTGAGAACATGAGGGGGTTGAGAATGAAAAGGATTGATGGATTTTCAATTGATCACCTGGTCAAATAATCAACTATGTCTTTGATTTTTGTTCTGTTTGGAATACATGTTGAAATATGGAGGCAAGCAGAGTTCTCAGATGACTGCTTAGAGAGAACATCAGTCACACAATAAAAGACCTCTGTCCAGTTTTCTGTCTGATTAGACCTTGGCTCTGTGAACCAGGCTCAGGCAATGTAGTCCCCAAGTTTAACATCCCAGTCTGTATAACTAATAGTTCACAAGGGAAATAACTCTGCAAGTTCACTCTTGAATAATAAACTATTCAAAAAAGGTTTCAGAATAATTTATTAAGAAACCATTCTCAGATTTGATCAATAAATGGTACAGGCATTTCAGCTGTCCAAGGTTAAAGTGAGACTCTGAATGCAGAAAGTCAGAAACAGAAAGAAATGTAGAGAATTAGAGAGAAAGGGAAAATCAGACTGTAAAAAATAAGAAAGGAATTATGCCACATATATTTGTATTTGGGTCTTTATCTCCTTGTGTTAGGTAAGAAGTTGACCAGGGTTATGTGTAGGGATGGTAAAAGGATCAGCTAGGGTAATTGGAGTGAGCAGAAAATACATATTACAGGGCGACTTTTAAGAACGAGGGCAGGCTATCTTATGCAGTTAGATTTACCTTTGGGCAAGGTGGAGGTAACAGAGTGAAAGGGGGGACAAATTTTGATAGGATATTACCCACTTATATCTTGTGTATATCTTATCTATACTAATACTAATAAAAGAGAAACATGCAAATTGGTGTCACTCTACTATGACCACCAGCCAGTCAGGATGAATATGCACATTAGCCCAACAAAGAAGGTGGTTAATTTGCATATGCAGATGTGGCGCAAAGACTGAAGACGACTGAAAACTGAAGAGGCTTGGCTTCTCTGCTGCAGCCGGAGCGGAGAAGCCAAGCCTCGCTGCTGTGGCCAGAGAGGAGAAGCCAAGCCTCGAGACCTGGCTTCTCTGCTGCGGCCAGACCAAAGGCCTGGGTCCCGGGGGCCGGAGGAAAACCGGCGCTGGCAGCCAGGGGAAGGAAGGCCTATCGTGCGAATCTTTGTGCATTGGGCCTCTAGTCTATATATATAAAGAGGTAATATGCAAATTATCCATAACAGTCACAGGAGGGGGCTGTGTGCACAGGTGGGCGGGAGGGGGCTGTGTGCGTGGTGAGGCAAGGCACAGATGATGCAGGCCTGGAGTGGAGATGGGGGTCCTGCCTGAACTGCGGCAGCACGACTGGAGCAGGCCTGGAGTAGACACACACAGGGGTGCCTGCCTGAGCTGCTGAACGCCAGCAGTCCCACCTATGCAAATGAGCTTCAGAGGAAACACCTTTTCTGACCACTCATTGGCTAAGCTCCCTGTATACCACTCGCAGTGTTCTTGGTAACTTGGATAATAAGAATCCAAGAAGATGATCTAGGGTTTTTCCATCTCACTCCTGGAGGAAAATAATGAAGGCCCGCTGCTGGAGGGACTAAGAAATGTCATATAACTGCCCTAGCAAGTTTGGCTCAGTGCATAATACCTCAGCTTGTGGAGTGCAGGGTCTGGGTTCAGTTCTGATCAAAGGAATGTACCTAGGTTGCAGGCTCCTCCCTGGCTGGGGCCCAGGACAGGGTTCATGCAGGAGGCAACCAATTGATGTGTCCCTCTCACATTGATGTTTCTCACTGTCTTTCCCTCTCTATTCCACGCTCTCTAAAAATCAATGGAAAAATGTCCTCAGGTGAGGATAAAAAAAAAGAAAGAAATGTCATATCCTATGAAAGAGACATCTTGAAAATGCCTAAAGAAAAGTTGTCATTTTTTCGTGGTGAAGGGATTGGAGTCCGTGTTGATGAAAACACCTTGGCGGTTGCAGCAGCTGGCAGTAGCAGCAGCAGTGGGGTGATGGGGGTGATGCCTTCCCCTGATCAGCCCAGTCGCCTCCCGCAGAGGGAGGCCAGACTGCAACTTAGGCCTAAGCCATCAGTAGGACATCCCTTGAGGGCTCCCAGACTGAGAGGGGACAGGCGGGGCTGAGGGACTCCCCCTTCATGAATTTTGTGCACCAGGCCTCTAGTCTACATAAAAGACTAATATGCAAAGTGTCCTCTCAGGAGTTCGACTGGGAGACCAGGAGTTTGATTGCTTGCTATGATGTGCGCTGATCACCAGGGGGAAGTGGAATGAAGGAAGGCCCCAGCTAGCAGCTGGCAGCCGGGGAAGGAAGGTCCTGGCTGGCAGCCAGAAGGCCCCGATTGGCCCTGATTGCCAGCTGGGCCTAGGGACCTTTCCCATACATGAATTTCGTGCACCAGGCCTTTAGTACTCTTATAAAAAGAAGAGTTTGCATTTCTGAACTAGCCAGAAGGTGGAATTATATCTTTCTTCCTCAGCTTCCTAGCTTTGTCAGGTTTCCTGGCATTTTAATTTAGATTCCTGATATCCCGGCCATAATTTGTACTCTTCTGTTACCAATATCAATCTATATGTTTAGCCATTTCTTTTAAAGTAATGCCTGTTTATTCCCAGTGCTTTATTCACATGTTCTATAAAACACAGACATGATCAATAACTATGGTAAAATACTTTAATTTTGAATGTTACTGGCTCTACTGAATAATAGAAAAGTTATGTAATTGTTGTAATTACTTCCAAGGAATTTCCCTCCTTCCTGCCTTTCCTGCTATATGTATTCTGTTGAACATTCTAGAATGCATGCAAAACATGCTGCTAGTTATTTGTTTTTAAGTCTTGATAGGGTATTGCATATGGAATCTAGCAAGCTATATTTTATTTTATGGCTTTTATATTAAACTTTAACTTTTTGGGGTAATTTTAAGTAAAAATCATTAAAAAAACACTCAATTATTCTTATACGGTTAACATTTTAAGGGGAAAATTGATATATAAAACAAGACAGTTGTTATATTTTTTCAAGAAAAGTTATAAATCTCCTACTATATTTTAAATTATGAAATGTACATCAAGATAAAATAATGAAAAATTACACTTAAATAATGGGAAATTACACTTAAAATATAAATACATTTTTCAGGGTGTGATTGATTGCAATTTTAGGTAAAGGCCAAATGCTATTTACAAAAATCTCCTCCATGAAAGTTTTTGTAATATACTTATTTGACATCTTATTCATCTGTCTTCCACACAAGGAGAGAAATATATCTCAAGCTATCTCTAAATATATGACACTGTAGTGGCAACAAATACAATTGTAGAAAAGTGATAATAGACAAACTATTGTTACAAAGTTTCAGGAAAAATATGTAGGCAGCCAAGTTATGGGCAGAGTTTAAAAATGCTGTGGATGTTTTTGGGCAGTCACGTTGTAAAATACTGCTAAGTCAAGTGTATGTCCAATACACTTTTACTTTCTGTTTATTCCCCTTTCCAGTTTATAAATTATAATCATTAGAATGAGGAGTAAATGCTATAAGAATGCCTTGAAAACTAGATATTGTGAATGTAGTTTTCACATGTCTGAAAGTGAATGGAATTTGAATTTTCTCATTTCCCCCCCTCATGTTCAGTGATGCTTAAATTTGACCCAGGCAAGATCTGGGAGCTTCTTCAAGCTGGGTTTATTCCTGAATTGGTATGAGAACATATGCTTGCTAAAATGTTTCCACAACCTATGTGGCTTTGATTTCAGTGGAAAAAATCTTGGTTGATTCAGGCTGATTTTTATTTAAATAATCTCCAAAATATTTATTAAATTAGTCATCACTATACATCTAAAAATCTTACATTAAAAAGTCATTTTCAGAATAATCACCTTGGAAGATCCTATGTTCATGTTAGTGTTGCTCAAATCATTATTTTTAGAATTGCGTGTATGTGTGTATGTGTGTAATTATGTTTTGAGTAAATTCAGTGATAGCAATATTTATTCTGAGGATGGCCTTTTTGTTTTTGTTTTTCCTTTTAAATATAACCTTTCCTTTGATTATAAAAATAGAAGTTTATCATAAAATTATTGGAAAGTGATAATCTTTCATATTGTGTCAAAGAATCTTTGAAGCCCAAAGAGAGCCACATCAAAACCCAATATAATTAAAATGTCAAAAGTTAAAGAAGAGAATATTAAAAGCAGCAATAGAAAAATTAGTTATGTATAAGGGATATTAGCAGATTTATCAGCAGAAATTTTGCAGGCAGAAGTGACTGGCATCTATCTATCTATACTAATAATAGAAAAATATGTAAATTGACCATCCCTCCACAATGCCCGCAGCCAATCAAGAATGAGTATGCAAATTAACCCAACAAAGATGGAGGGCCTGTGGGCAGCACGCATGCGCGCAGGCGCTGAGCAGCCAGGGGCAGGGCAGGATGCCCCCCAAGCTGCTGGACGGAGAGCAGAGTGGGAGAGCATGTGGAGAGCAGGCGGCTTAGGGGTCTTGGCAGAGCAGAAGAGTGGATGGAGAGCAGGTGGCTTGGGGGGCTTGGCTCCCTTGATCGCCCCAGCTTCTTCATTGCCACAGTGGAGACTGACAGCAGGGAGGAGGAAGTCCCACTCTCATAGAATTAGCCAGAACCAGTCGTTGGTCAGACAGCTCTCTGTGGCCAGCGGAGTGTCCAGTCCTGCCAGCCCAGCCTGGGGGTGGCTGAAGTTCTCAGTCCTTTTGGTTTCTGCAGCCCCTGAACCGGAAGTGGAAACCAGGAGCGTGAGGAGCAACAGGAATTCTGGAATCGTAGTTCTGGTGGCAGATGTGTTGCAGGATCTCCTAGACACTAGAGCAAAGTGAGCCTGGAGCAAGTTACTGTTGCCGATGGGGAATGGAGGGTAAGCAAAGGTCAGAGACATAAGTAAAGTTAGAGTGTTGAGGAAAAATTAAAGGAAAGATATCCTGCAACTTCAGGAAATCTCCACCAATGGAGCAAAGAAAAAAAAGATTTCTATTATTCTGTGAGCACCAAACCACACTGGGTTGGGGTCTCAGACAATTCTTTCATATGATTGTAAAGACAGAAACTCCTGGATTGGAGAGGGCTCCCAGGTTGGAGACAGTGCAGGTCAGGCTGAGGGACCCACCCTTGTGCACGAATTTCATGGACCAGGCCCCTAGTATTAAATAATAGATTATTAATTTTTAGAGATAGAGGAAGGGCGAGGAAGAGAGAAGCAAATATTGCTACAAGAACATAATATCAGTTGGCTGCCTCCTACATGTCCCCCATTGGGAACTGAGCCCACAACCCGGGCATGTGCCCTGATCAGAAATAGAACCAACAACCTCTCGGTGTATAGGATGACATCCAACCAACCGAGCCACACCAGCCAGGGGGGCATGATATATTTAAAGTACTGAAAAAAACCTTCCAACTAAGAATACTTGATCCAGCAAAGTTATCATTCAGAAGTAAAGGAGAGGTAAGAGTTTTCTAGGAAGGTATAAGCTACAACTAGCCTTACAAGAAATGTTACAGGGACTTCTTTAAGCTGAAAATAAAGAGGTCTTAATTAATAACAAGAACACATATGAAAAAATAAAATCTCACTGGGAAGGTTAAATGTATAGCAAAGGTAATAGATTAGTCACTTATAAAGCTAGTAGTATGAAGGTTAAAGAAAAGAGAGTAAGAAAAGAAGAAAGAAACAGAGAGGAACTATAAAAGAGCCATAAAATAATTAATAAAATGGCAATAATCACTTACTTATCAATAATTACTTGAAATTAAAATGAACTAAAATCTCCAATCAAAAGACATAGAGTGGCTGAATGGATTAAAAACACCAAAGACCAATAAGACCCATGTGTTATGGTGCCTCACTTTAGATATAAGGACATAAACTCTGAAAGTGAAGGGGTAGTAAAAGACATTTCATGCAAATGAAAACTAAAAGATATCTGGAGTAGTTACATAACACAAAACAGAATTTAAAATAAAGACTGTAATAAGAAACAAAAAAGGGTGTTATACTATGATAAAGAAATCACTCCAATAAGAAGATATAATAATAGTAATAATTTCTGTACCTAAAATAGGATCACCTAAATATATAAAGCAAATAGTAACAGACCTAAAAGGAGAAGTAGACAACAATAATAATAGGGGACTTTAATACTCCGCTTACATCAATGGATAGATGATCCAGACAGAAAATAATCCTATATAATAAAAGCCTAATATGCTAAGTGTCTGGTTGTCCTATTGGGCTGTTCAATCAAAGCATAATATGTTAATGATATGCTATGGCTGCTCAACAGCTGGTTATGACGTGCACTGACCACTAGGGGGCAGTCAATTGGTCAGCCAGTCGCTATGACGTGCACTGACCATCAGGGGGCAGATGCTCCAACCAGTAGTTTAGCTTGCTGCTGGGGTCCAGCCGATCAGGACTGAGCGAGACAAGCTGGACATGCCCTGTAGCCCTCCTGCAGTTCCTCTCTGGCTGGCCAATCTCCCATGTCCCTCCCCAGCCCCAATCATGCACCAGTGGAGTCCCTTGACCTGGCCTGCACCCTCACAATCTGGGAGCCCCTAAGGGGATATCGGAGAGCTGGTTTTGACTTGATCCCACAGGCCAGGTTGAGGGACCCCACTGGTGCCCGAATTCGTGCACTGGACCTCTAGTAAGAAAACATTGGCCTTAAACGACATATTAGAAGAGATGGACTTAACAGATAGTTATGGAACGTTTGATGCAAAAGCAACAAAATACACATGGAACATTTTCTAATGCAGATCATATGTCAGACTACAAAATAAGTCTCTATACATTTAAGAGGATTGAAATAATATCAAACATCTTTTCCAACCACAATGATATGAAACTAGAAATTAATTACACAAAGAAAACTGGAAAACTCACAAATATATGGAGATTAAACAACATGCTACTGAACAACCAATGGGTCAAAGGAGAAATAAAAAAAAATACCTTGAGACAAGTGAAATGGAAATACAGCATACAATTTATGGAATGCAGCAAAAGCAATTCAAAGAGGAAAGTTTATAGCATTAAGTGCCTACCTCAAGAAACAAAGTTTCAAATACATAACCTAACTTTATACTTAAAGAAACTAGAAAAAAGAACAAACAAAATTCAAAGTTAGTAGAAGGAAGGAAATAAAAAGGATTAGAGCAGAAATAAATTAGTAGAGACCAAAACAATAGAAAAGATCAATGAAACTAACAGCAGATTCTTTGAAAAGATAAATAAAATTGACAAATCTTTAGCTAGTCTTACCAAGAAAAAAAAAAGACTCAAATATATGAAATCAGAAATAACTGTGCCCTGGCCATTTGCTCAGTTGTTAGAATGTGGGCCTACACATCAAAGAGTCTCGGGTTCAATTCCCAGTCAGAGCACATATCTGGGTTGCAGATTTGATCTCTGACCCCAGTTGGGGTGCTTGTGGGAGGCAACCAATTGATGTGTCTTTCTCACATTGATGTCTCTCTCTTGCTCTCTCTCATCATGAGAAAAATATCTTGAGGTGAGAATTAACAGTATTGAAAGGTCAGGCATCTAAAGAAGACTTTGTGCTAGAGACTGGGAAGTCATAGCTAACCAGGTGGGAAGCAACCAGAGAGTGGAGGATCATGAAATCCCGGAAAAGAGAATGTTTCAATTGTGATGGAGACACCAAGGGTGTCAGATGTATTAAAGAGATCCACCAAGATAAGAATGGAAAAGTACTATGTTTATCAAAAATTATTCTACTACTTTTGTGAGTTAGAGTCAGTAGAGAAGTGTTGAGCAAGATAAAAAGTGCAAGATAAATTGCAGAGGGATTGAGTAGTACATGCCCATGTGGAAATCATAGAAAGAGAAAATTTTTTCAGAAGGCTTGACTTTGAAAGAAAAGAAATGACAGGGGAGGCCAAAATAGAGTTTTTCTTTTAACTGAGAATTACTTCAGCTGTTTAAACAGGAAGGAATGTATAGCATGTTAATGGTTGAGGATATAGGAAAAAGGGATGGAGAAACAATGGAGGAATACAGAAGCCAGGGAGTGGTATCAGATGTATCTGAGATAAGGAAAAGATACCTTTCTTATCCTGACACGAAGAAAGAAACCATGTTGACAATATATTTTGGATTGAGGAGGAAGATGACATTTGTGTGAACACTGAATGATAACTTTGTGTGTGTGTGTGTATGTGTATGTGTATGTGTGTGTGTGAGTGATGTAGGAGATAATGCTGTGGCCTCAGATTAAGGAGTAAGGTGGAGGATGGAGATGTTTTGAAGGAGCCACAGTAGAGAATAGGGGAAAGAGCTGTCTAGGCACACATAGGATTGCTGGATAGAACTGAAAACCCATTTAGCTTAGAAACTGTGAATTTGTAGTGAGACCAATCTATGAAAAATGAGCCAGCTTAATCATGCTGTGAGGGCTGGAACCTCGACTGTCTTTTCATCATTCTACCTTCCAAATCTACCAGAGAACCTGGCACATAAAGGTACTCTATAAATATTATATAAATTTATCTGAAGAAGTTCAACAGCTTGATATAGGAGATGGGATAGCAGAATATTGGCATGGTCTAGAGGATTTCCCCCCTTACCCCAATATTAGTGTTTTCTATTACTGGATACACTAGAATGTATTTCTAGGGGGTGGTTGTAGAAACCAATATTTGACCTCCTATATAAAAAAGATAATCAGACATTGGACAATGATAGTAAACACTGGGAGAGGACAGGCATGGACTAAGTAAGGAGACCTAGTAGAGAAGAATCTAAATGTTTGATCATGAAATTATGGGTCAAGGCTGGTCATTCCAGAGGATAGTCTTATGAATAATGTACCCGAAGTTATGCTCCAAATTGTGAGATTGAATTCTGGAGGAGAGATGTTAAAAGACATGAAAAGATTCTCAAAAATCTAAATAAAATTCCATGGTGAGTGTTATCAATTCAGGATGGGACAGAAGTACACTGAGCTTCAAGCACTAGAAGCAGCCCAGCTGGTGCCTTAGGACAATAAAACACCAGGGAATAGAAACTCAGATATGGGTGATAATCCAGTTTCTGAGCATTGGGATATAAAGTAGGGACACTAGATAAAGTATGGGGTATCTAGGAAATGTAGGTGTTGTATTCGTCTATTCACATGATGAATATTTATTTAAAATATGTCTAAGGAACTGTGTAAGAAGAGGGAGAAAGGTAGGCGTTAGAGGCTGAGACCACAACATAATGATTGAAGAATTGTAGTGTTAAGTTTAGAAATGGTTCAGCAGCAAGAGTGGCCCAGAATTTATCCACTGTCAATGGTAAGCTGAACCCAGAGGTAGGATCTACATGCATCAGCCAGTTGCTGAGGTTATGCTGGTGGAACGCCAAGCAAGGCAATACAGAGCCAGTTCTTTTCAGTTGCTTTGGAGGATGGTGGTTTAAAGGGGCCAAGCCTATTGAGTAGACCAAGGAAGCAAGCTGTTTCAAAGAGCCTAGGTTCTGTGGACCCAAAGAACAAAAAGTACTTTCTGGTTAAATTTCATAGATAAACAAAAGTTCTAACCTGTTGAGAAGGAAACTATTTTTTAAAAAGACTCTAAGGGGCCAGAGCAGACTTCCACATAACAACTGGCAAAACCTCATCATTTCATGGGTAAAGGAAGATCTGCCCCCACTTGGTCTGCCAGATATTATTTACACATTTCTTTATGATGGATGTGGACGTTTAAAATTTCACCATGAGTCCTCATTAGTCTAGCTGGGAACATATGGGACAGAGGTGTGAATTAGTTTATTAAGATATTTATTATTTTTATTAGTGAGAAGAGGGTAGGGCATGTGCTTTAAAAGAGTGAATCTCTTTTATTTATTTATTTTTTTAAATTTATCTTTATTGTTCAGATTATTACAGTTGTTCCTCTTTTT
>PVJC01018360.1:0-31427 GCA_004026665.1 Murina feae | reverse complement strand
TTTCCTAGTCTGGTTGCTGCAGATTGTTGGTCAGAGTTCTATTTTTATATATGGCCTAGACACTGTCCATTTGTATACTGTCTCCCAACAGAAATACTTTCAAATGTATGAAGGAATGAAAAATATTATAAAAATATCCAAAGAAAATATAAAATCTGAAAGCTGAATAAAAACATATATATATTCAGGGATTTATAAAATTTACTCCCTAAGCACTTTCCTTAGGAAGTTAATTGAAGACATATTCCAAAAAATAAGCAAGAAAGGGGAAAACATGACACTCAGAAAGAGGTGATGCAATCGAAGAGAGCAGAGACCTGAAGTTTCAGAAGCAAGGTTTGTCACGTCCAGAGAGCAGTTGTCCAGGATGGAGTGCAAGGATCGAAGATGCCAGCAGGGACTTCTGTGTGGAGAGAGAAGGGAAGAAGTTTCTAAAAGAGTTGGTGTAAAAGACTGTTTCCAAAAAAGCGGAATATGATAAGGGTGCAAGGAAAAAAGGGAGCAATTTAAAAAGCCATTAGACATTCCAGGAAAAACAATAATATATATTATAATGCTTGCAGTTTTATAATTTTGAATTATTGTTCTCAGCAGAGCCTATAATTACAAAGGCATAATGATACAAGCACTATTGTTTTTTAATAAAGACAAAATCCTATATAATAAAGAGCCAATAAGCTAATTAGACCAGACAGTGGTGGAACAACCTTCCAGGATAACCTTCCAGCAGGGGTGGAGGGAGTGGGGGGCAGGGCTGCGAGGAAGACAGGGCCACAAGGCAGCTGCTGGGGCTATGAGGGCTGAGCCCCTTGCATGAATTGTGTGCATCTTCTAGTGTGAAATAATTGTAGTTACAAAACAGAACATAAATATTGTCATCCCTGATAAAGTAAAAATAAAAGTACAGGTGACAGAAGTAGGGAGGTGGTAAGTGGGGAGAAGGTAAAGGAAAGTCAGAGGTGCAGATATAACATTATACGATAGGAAGCCAAGAGATACTGTGTATAGTTGGTGAAAAACAAAATAAATGTGCTAGTTTATTACTGAGAGAAATAATGCATTCACACCAAGCATAGGCATATAAATTTTATTTTTTATATGAAAATTCCCTTAATAATGTGTTGTAGATATCTTTCTATGGTAGTAAATAAATGATTTACATTATCATTTGTAACTGCTCTTTGGTTTATAACTTATTATACTATAACTTTATTGTTAGATTTTGGGGATATTTCTAATTATTCACTACAGTAAGCAGTGCTAAAAATTTCCTAGTGTGTGTACAATTATGCAATTTACTAGGGGCCCGGTGCACAAAAATTTGTGCACTCGGGAGGTCCCTCAGCCCGGCCTGTGCCCTCTCACAGTCTGGGAATCCCTTGGAGGATGTCCACCTGCTGACATGCCTGGCCAGCCTGGGTGAGGGGCTGAGGGCTGTTTGCAGGCTGGCCAAGCCCCTCAGTGTGTACCCTCACCTCATTGGGGTGTGGCCAGCCTGGGTGTGGGGCTGAGGGCCGTTTTCAGGCTGTCCACAGTCCCTTCAGGGTTTGAGTCCCTATTGGGGTGCCTGGGCAGCCTGGGTGCGGGGCTGAGGGCCGTTTTCAGGCTGCCCACAGTCTCTTCAGGGTTCAAGTTCCTACTGGGGTACCTGGCCAGCCTGAGTGCGGGGCTGAGGGCCGTTTTTAGGCTTTCAGGCTGCCCACAGCTCCCATTGACCCAACGTCCCAGCAAGGCTGGCTGGAATAAGGTTTCTGGGGTTTATTTATATTCTATAATTGATACACTGTTTCTTTAAGCCAGACCTAGGCAGTTAATGAAGGCTCCTGTTGGCTTCAGCTCTGTGGCTTCTATAATTGAAAGAATGTTGCCTTACTTAGTAGAGGCCCAGCCGAACTAGGCAGACAGTTTACTCCTGGTGCAATGGAAGCCTGCTGTTTACTCTAGCTCCGTGACTGCTGGCCTCTATTTTGGCTGGGTTAATTTGCATATAGCTGCTCTGATTGGCTGGTGGGTGTGGCAAAACGGTCAATTTCAATATTACACTTTTATTATATTAGATTATTTTATTTAATTTTCTTACTAAAGATGGGTCTATTTAGGTTTTCCAGTTTTTTTCTATCCACATTATACATTTCAAAAAATTTGTCCTTTTTTTCTAGGTTATCAAATTTGGTGACACTTTAATAGTATTCTTGTATAGTTCCTTATATTTCTGTAAGGTGTCCATTATAAAGGTGTCCTTTGTATTTCTGTAAGGTGTCCATATTCTCTTTCATTTCTGATTTTATTTATTTGAATCTTCTTTTTTTCTTTAGTGAGTCCAGCCAAGGGTTGTTGATTTTATTTATCTTGTCAAAGAATGAGCTCTTGGTTTCATTTATTTTTTTTCTATAACCTTTGGCTTAATTTCTTCTGTTCCTGGTTCTTTAAGGTAAAGTGTGAGATTGTTTATTTGAGATTTTTCTTGTTTCTTGAGGTAGGTCTATAATGGTATCAATTTCCTTCTTAGTACTGCTTTTGCTACATCACAAAAATTTTGGAATGTATTTTATTTTATTTGTTATCTTGTGATGTCATCTTTTATTTCTTCTTTGACCCAATAGTTGTTCAATAGCATGTGGTTTAGTCTCCACATATTTGTGTGTTTTTTTCTAGTTTTATTCTTGTAGTTAATGTCCAGTTTCATACCATTGTTATCAGAAAATATGCTTGGGATGTATGATTTCAATCTTAAATTTATTGAGAGTAGTTTTGTGCCCCATTCCATTATATGGTCCACCCTTGGGAATGTTGAGAAGGTTGTGTATTCTGTCATTTGGGGACAGAATGTTTTAAAAATATTAAGTCCATTTGGTCTAATGTACTATTTGAAGCCAATATTTTCTTATTGACTTTCTGTTTGGATGATTTATCTGTTGATATCAATCGGTATCATACTATAACTGTATTTTTGTCAGTTTCTCCTTCTAGGTCTGTTAGTAATTGCTTTATATATTTTGGTGCTCCCAGGTTGGGTGCATATATATTGATAAGTTATGTCCTCTTAATGAATTGTCCTCTTTATCATTATAAAATGTTCATCTCTGTCTCTTGTTACCTTTTTTAATCTTGAAATCCATTTTGTCTGGTATAAACATGGTTATACCCCCTCTTTCTGTGGTTGCCATTTGCTTGAGGTATTATCTTCCATCTCTTCTCTCTGAGCTCCAACTGTATTTTTGTTAGTTTCTCCTTCTAGGTCTATTAGTAATTGCTTTATACATTTTAGAGCTGAGATGAGTCTCCTGCAGGCCCTTAGAGTTGGGTCTTGTTCTTTAATCCATCCCTCTACTCTGTGCCTTTGGGTTGTTGAGTTCACTGCATTTACATATAGAGTGATTACTGATATATGAGGACTTACTACAGCCATTTTATTGTTTGTTTTCTGGTTTCTTTGTATGTCCATTGTTTCTTTTCCTTTTTCATTCTGTCTGTTATTTTAGTTTGGTGATTTAAAATTTTTTTTTGGTTACTTCATTTCAATATTTATGGAATTTACCTATTTTTTCTTTAGCCATCATTATAGGAAATTATAGAATATATTTTCCAATATTGAAATAGCTTGGAATTAACCATTTTTTGTTATAGTTGCAATATTTATTAGAAATAGTCTTTATCCTATTGATGAATGCTTTAGTATTTTTACACTTACAGTTTTAAGTGATTTGGTCTATCGTATTTATCTTTGGGAATTATCTATGCCAGGTTTTGGCATTGGATAATATTCTCTTAAAAATGATTGGTAAGTTTTATTTCTTTGTACTCCTGAAAAGTACATCTTTATTTCTTGATTAATCAGTTTAAGATATTGATTTACTAGGTGAGATGAAGAATTTTTATTTTCTATTTGGCTTCATTTCTTCCTCCTCCCCTCCATCTCTCAACTGCTGAGATATATATTTATATTGGGAAAGATCTTATTTGTATCCTGCTCTATAATTTTATGGCTTAAATTAAAAAATTGAAACCCAATAAACATTTTGTAACATTAAGGCAGAGACAGAGTGAAATTAAAGTTAACACCCTGATTTTTACATCAGGCCCATTTGCCTTGAGGTATAGTTATTATTTAAAGAAAACAAAAATTATAACCAAAACATTTTCTTTACCTAAAATCATTTTATTTTATTATTATTATTATTTCTTTTTTACATATCTTCTACTAATCTTTAAGTCTTAGCTTAAATACCTGAGGACATTTTTCCTTTTTTCCTGCCCTGGGATCAAACTCTTCCCTGGTAGTACTTTATTTTGTAGCATCTAGCTTGATTTTAGGTTTATTTTTGTAATGAGTCTCCCTACTCAAATATAAACTCCATAGGAAAAAGGGTAATATCTTTCTTGGTGACTACTATTCACCCAGAACCTGATCCTATGTCTTGTATAGAATAGGTGTTTAACAAATGTTTGATTTTTCCACTGGGGGATTGCTGGTCACACTGCAGAAATAGCTTGCGTTTATGTTTAGTTACTTACATTACCCACATCTGCTACTCTGTGGAATATATCCTACTGGGCTCTTCTAAGACAATCCTAATACAATCAGTGCACTGGGGAACACTAGGAAGAGGCTTTCCCAGAGGCTCCTATAATACTCTTGTCATTGTGAGCAGGTGGACAACCTCCCAATCTCCATTTCTAAGATCCCATTCAGACCATCCCTCATCTTTATGAAACACTGGCTTTCGTGACCTCACTGCTGTATTTCTTAGATATCATCACCTGCCATCCAATAATCCCTCTATATTCTCCAAGTTCATCAGCTACTCCTTTCCCCTTTTTATTCCAAGCAGAGTGCATGGCCCACTGTTATTTGTACGCCTTGGAAATAACTTCAACCTTCTTGCCCCCCTTTTCCTCCATTATGTTCATGTGATCAGTCTCGTACTGGGATGGGCCCAAGCAGCCTGTCTTTACATCTGATCTCTTCAGACAAATAACTGCTTCAGAAAATTGATGTAACTCAGTTTATTTGCTTCACTTTGAATTCACAGCCACAAAAGTTAAACGAATACTCTACAATGCCCAATGACCGTATCAAGTTGTCTTTAACTATAAATTACTGCTGAGTCCATACTTTTATTAGCAGATATCATTTATTGATAAATTTTCAGAAATTTTATCATTATGAATTTAATTCTGTGCTGCCTCTTCTGCTTATTGCTTATAACACTGTATATTTTTTTTTTATCACACTGCACACTTTTTTCTTCTCAGTATGTTGTCTTTCCAGTGCAGCTTTCATGTGTTTTTTTAAATTTACTTGGGAATGCAAAATGATTGTTGTCTTGAATGGTCTTTTACTTATAGAGGTACATTTTCAGATGTATTGTGGATGAAATGTAACCTCGAAAGGTGATCTGATCCTGTTTCTAACTAGGCAGGTCATGGTGGGTAGTCATGTCCCAGGCATATAACTTATTTAGTAAAAGGTTGATCTTTGCCTGGAGCAGCCCTGTCCATTGTTTTTGTGCATCTTGGTTGACACATCTTTGAAATGAGCCCTAATCACCCTCCAGAGAATATGTAATCAAATTAACTATTTTATAATCCAATACCCAGCCCAGTTTCTCCCACCTCCCTTCTAATCTTCCTTATATCCCTCCTGGATTTCAAATGCGTAAAAGAAACTGTCCCTCTCCAGAGCATTAGAGATCTTGTTTCCTGACAATTGTCAGTTTTGGCTCAAATAAACGCTTATAAAAAATCTCTACAGGTTTGGATATTTCTTCTCAACAATATATTCTTCATTTTTCTTCTGTGTGATTAGTCTGTGTAGAGTTGTTTTCATTCATTGTCCAGGGTGGGGAGGGAGTGGCTCCAAAATAAAACAGGGATGCCTTTGCCTCATTACCCATTTACCCCAGCACTCTTCATACTGTTTCTTGGAGCTAAAAAAATGGAGATATATATTTTCAGTTACGCAGCACCACTGCATATGGTTGAACAGCTCGTGCATTGCACAGGGATACCCAATGGGGTGGAAATGCAGACTACGCTCTGCTCAGCAAGCCCTGGGCCCCACTGGGGACTGGTGTCTTCCTAGAGGGAGAGGCTCCCTTTTCTACTCACAAAGATATAGTCCACCCACCCAGCATGTGTCTGCAGATCAGTCTGCCTCCTGGGAAATCAGAAGAGACCTTTCTCATGCTCCCACAAACACAAATCCCTTCATCTCTGTGCAAGAGTCTGCCTGCTGTCTGAGCCACATATGAGAGCTCTTCCGATATCATCCAGCAATTTCTCTGTCCGCTGCATAACAAACGATCTCCTCACTACCACAACTGTTCAAACATCCAGTAATTTCTTCCACCTAAATAAGAGGAGAACCTTCCTATCTGCTGCTCCATCTGTTGCCCTGTATGTGCTCCACAGTCGGAGCAAAGGTCAGCAGGCGGAACATTCTCCTCACGTGTGCTTCCACCTCTGTTCTTTCTCAATGCACCCTTCCTTGACCACCATCTTTATTTATTTTTTAATTTAATTTTTTTCATCATCATTTATTCCCTTTATGCCCTTTTCCAACTCCACCCACCCCCCACATTCACTGCACTGTTGTTGGCCATGAGTGCTCTCTCTCATTTTTAAATAGCTTATGTTCTTTTTTTAATTTTTATTATTTTTAAAATCTTTGTTTTTAAAAAGTATTAGATAGGTTCTCCTTTTTCCCCTATTAACTTCTTCCAGCCTGATCCTGTGCCCCCACCTCATAGCCCCTCACCACCCCATTGTCTGTGTCCATGGGTTATGCATATTACATACAAGTTCATTGGTTGATCTCTTCTCACCTCTCTCTCTTGTATTTTTTATTTTTGCTCAATCTGTCCACTACCTCCAACTTCCCCTTGACCACCACCTTTATTTATGTATTTATTAATGGGTTTTATTTATTTATTTATTTATTTATTTATTATTTTGTTAATCCTCATCTGAGTATATTTACTCCATTGATTTCTAATTATTATTTAAAAATCTTTATTGTTGAAAGTATTATATATAAACCATTTTTTCCCCATGACCCCTTCTAATCAGCCCCTGTCCCCTACGCCCTAGGCCCACTGATTTTTTTTAGAGAGAGTGGAAGGTATGGAGAGAGAGATACAGAAAGAGAAATATCGATGGGAGAGGGACACATCAATTGGTTGGCTTCTGCACATGCCCCAGGGATCAAACCACCTTAACTTGCTGTCCCCTCCTTGGCACTCTCTATTTCTCTTCCCTAAATTAATTTTCTCCGTAATACCATATCTGTCTGATATATTATAAAAATTGTTTAGTTTCAATGCTGCAAGGCATGGTGCTAGATAAAACTTTATATATTGCCATTTTCTAGAGCACACACCTGAAACCATTATTTCAGCCAGATTAGAAGGTTACCTTGTCACAGTTAAGTTTACAACTAAGGTAATGAAGCTTAAACTTCAGTTCTGCTCACTTGTTCAGACCAGTGAGAACATTGACAGCTGAGTTGTTGCAAGGGCCAGGAATGTTACCACCAGGAACATTTCTAAGGACGCATTTCTGGGATCAGCCCACAGCCCACTCTGAAGAAAAGCGATACAAATCTCTAAGAACTTTAAGGTGATTTCTAAGTAAATATATACTACTAGAGGCCCGATACACGAAAGTGTGCAAGAGCTTTGTCCCCTCCCCCCCCCCGGCGCCCCGGCCCCCCAGCCAGGGGCCTCTGCAGCCTCTGTCTTGGCCCCCATCTGCTGCAGCTTTGTCTGGAAGGAAGGACGTCTGAAAGGACATCCAGTCTAATTAGCATATTACCATTTTATTATTATAGATGTCCTTAACTTTATTTTTTATTTTGTATTTTTTTTTCATAAAGAGGAGTCTCCAACTATAAAAGTTTCAGGTTCCACAAAACATGGAGTCAGCACTGTATAGTCAAGTAAATTTGGTAAATACAGAACTAAACAAAATGAAACAGGTTTCTTCCTTGTAGAATTTGGGAGGTACTTACTACATAAGTCTATAATGCAAATCTCTTAGACAAAGTTGGGAGATGCAGCATTTCCCAAATGTGCACATCTGTTTTTCCATAAGGCATCTTAAAGCAATCAGTAGCCTGTGGAAAATACTTCGGGAAGCTCTGCTCCGAAAACTTCTCTGTTTTCTATCCCATTTCCATCTGAAAGGGTGAGTGCTTCTTCAACAGATCCAGCAAGCCCTTGAAGTGACTGAATGTCACGTCCTAATGAATTTTATATTTGAAGGAAATATAAAGTAGGTTCATTCTGAGATTGATTTAACCCCCTATGTTTAGCATGAATCAGGATAAAATAAAAAACCTTGTACACAATATAACCTGCCCCAAATAGTCATTGTCGTTACTCTTATCAATCTCTCATCAATGAAGGCGATTAGAGTTACTTTCCTGAGACTAAGTACCTGTGCCATATTTTCAAATTTAATGTGCATTTTCAAATTCCACTGCCCCCTGGAAGCTGCCAGTAATCTAAAATAGTAACCTGAATGATAGCTTAAAGGCATTTCAATGCATTTGCCAAGTGGAAACTATCATATCCTCCAAAAATAGTTTTAAATAGTTTCAAAATGTCTTAAGTTGCTAAATCTAAAAACAACAACAAAAAACACCTATGGCTTTTCAAAATAGAATTAAACAAGATGAGACTCACCCTACATAGTGGACAGTAGATTAATTTAAATGATTCAAAAATTGATGTTAGAAGAAAAATGTCTCAGGAGGTGGAAGTGAAATTGTTCCTTATTCACACCAGGTGGCATTTTAAATATTTTTTTTCCATGGGAAACTTAGTGATGAGTGTGTATGTGTGTGTTTAATGACAAGAATCACATCTGTCTTTGAATTTGGCTTTCTTCTGATGTACCGTCCTTTTTTTAGAAGAATTTACATTTGAGTTCTATCACATTACAGCATCTGCATTCACAAAATGATTCACCTCCCTGGCTCATATTTGATGGCATTTAACAACTTTAATTATACTTTCTGAGTGCTGTACCAATCTTCAGTATTACATTCACTGGCAGGGATATTGGCTTTCAAAAATGCTGAAAAACTCAATAGAAGTATCATTTGTAGGGATGGGCTGTACTTAATTTTGATGACAGTTATCTCATTCATACCACACTAAAAAAATCAATCTCATTAAAAGTCTACTACAGTGTGCAAATCTAAATATAACGGACTAAACTCTATCATCAAATTTGTAGAAATGTTCTTAGATCTGAGTTACCTGGACTTTTAAGAGGAGAGGTGATAAAAATAAATGTTTCTTACTTTTTAGATAAATATTATTAAGATTCACAGATAGGGCCAAAATTTTTCCTGGTTTGCCCAGCAAAATCCCAGTTTATGCCAATTATCTTAGCTTAACTGTTACTGTCATCCCTCTTCACTGTCCAAAGTTTCTTAGTATGGATGATAAGTTATATAGTTACTATAGGCTTGGAGCACAAAATTCGTGCACTAGAGGAGGTTGGTCCCTCAGCCCCATCTGTGCCCTCTCACAGTCTGGGAGCTCTCAGTGGCCTAAGCCAGCAGTCGACATCCCTCTCACAGTCCGGGATCTTTCACCCCTTACTGCCGCCTGCTCGCTGCTCCTTACTGCTCGGCTCACTGCTCCTTAGCACTGTAATGGAGGGGGGAGAGGCTCCTGCCACCACTACTCCACTCACCAGCCATGAGTTCGGCTTCTGGCTGAGCAGCACAGCTCCTGTGTTGAGTGTCTTCCCCCTGGTGGTCAGTGTGCATCATAGTGACCTGTCATTCTGGTCATTCTGCCTTAATGGTCGCTTGGGCCTTTATTATATAGACTAGAGGCCCAGTGCACAAAAATTTGTGTAGTCGAGGGGGCGCGGGTCCCTCAACCTGGCCTGTTCCCTCTCGCAATCTGGAGATGTCCACCTGTTGGCTTAGGCCCATTTCCCGGGGGATCCGGCCTAAGCTGGCAGTCAGACATCCCTCTGGAAGCCTGGGAGCCCTCGGGGGATGTCCACTTGCCAGCGGGGAGCAGGCCTAAGCTACAGTTGGACATCCTTAGCGCTGCTGAGGAAGCAGGAGACCACAACCACTGCTGTACTGGCAGCCATCAGCCTGGCTTGTGGGTGAGCAGAGCTCCCCCTGTGGGAGCACACTGACAACCAGGGGCAGCTTCTGCATTGAGCATCTGCCCCCTGGTGGTCAGTGTGTGTCATAGTGACTAGTCATTCCCAATGATTCTGCTGTTAGGGTCAATTTGCATATTGCCCTTTTATTATATAGTATAGAGGCTTGGTGCATGGGTGGGGGCCAGCTGGTTTGCCCTGAAAGGTGTCCCGGATTATGGTGGGGTCCCACTGGGGTGCCTGGCCAGCCTGGGTGAGGGGCTGAGGGCTGTTTTCAGGCTGGCCACATTCCCTTCAAGGAGGGGGATCCTGCTGGGGTGCCTGGCCAACCTGGGTGAAGGGCTGAGGGCTATTTGCAGGGAGGCTGCTATAATTGAAACTTTATTGCTTTAACTGGAGCCCAGGTTGGGTTGCCCCTGACAACCTAGGCTCCTAGCTCTTTTTGGAGCCCAAGCCAGCTGGAAGCAGGTATCTGGGGTTTATTTATCTTCTATAATTGAAACTTTGTTGCCTGGAGCAGAGGCCACAGCTGGCCAAGGCAGGCAGGAACCTTAACTTCCTCCATCGCCAGGGCAAGCCTCCTGCTTGTTCCAGCTCCATGGCTGCTGGCTGCCATCTTGGCTGGGTTAATTTACATATAGTCACTCTGATTGGCTGGTGAGCATGGCTTAGGTGTAGAGGAGTGACATCAATTTGCATATTACTCTTTTGTTAGATTAGATTCTATTTATAGATTATCTGCTGAAATTGGAACAATTTGATATAAGCCATTCAATTCTTTCTTTGTACCACGTTCTTCCAATACCTAATATGCTACAAACTGGATGGATTTGTAATAATAATTAAATGAGAAAAGTGTGATTTTCTACTAAGGCTATTTGAAATTTAAATCATATAACTATTCAAGTTTTTGTCATTGTTGTTGTAAATTTGACCTAATGATAATATCCCAGCACTAACAGAACTAGTGTAATAAAGACCAGTAAGTAGTTTATAATTTTCCTCCTTGCAAAATAACTTCCTTGATTAATAGTGATAGAATTCTTAGGATTTGTGTCATGGTTTATTTTTCAACTTTATTTATGTATTTTTAGCATGAAGTGTAAAACATGATATTTAAATAGTTCATATTTCCACCAGATATCCTTTTAATATTAAAAAATGCACCACACACATACAATTTTATTTTTATGCATGATGCATGGTATATTTATCTATTACTGTGTAACAAATTACTGTGTAACATATTAGCAGTTTAAAACACAGACTTTTATCATTTTCCAGTCTCTGTGGATTGGGTGTTTTGGGATGGGGAATCTTCTGTGGAGCTCAGAACCCTCAGACCTCAGGGGAGACCCCTGCAGCTATGATATCCTCTGGATTTTCAACTGCAGTGTGGGTATAGGGCAAGTCCATTTCTCATCTGTGCCCTTCCTACCAGTCTCCATATGGCTTCTTCTTTATATCCTTAGTTATAGGACTTCTGTTCAGCTAGTCTTCAGGTGGTATCCATGTTGATATTTCTATAATTTAGTTGTAATTTTGGTGTTGTCATGGGAGGAAGTATGGTGTCTACCTTCCCCGCTATCTTAACCAGAATCTATATCAATAAGTTTTGTTACCAGTTTTTTATTTAATGTTTGAAGAATAATTCATTAAATGGTTTATCTTCTAAAAGGGCTTCATTTGTACCTAGGATGCACTAGAAATATCTTGCATATTTTATTTTCAATTAAAACTTCAGTGACTTTATTGCCTAATAATCTTGTTGTACCGGTTGATAGTTTATCAATATTATCATTTCTTTTACTTAATTTTATGCCTGTTAACCAGTGATGCAATTTGATATCCTCAATTTAAGTAATGATATTTATAAAACTATCGTTATTATCCTAACAAAAATATAATTCCTTTTCTTGAAATTTCTTTTCTATGATTCCTGCTGAATGGGTGTACTATTAAAGGTGATGCAATGCACTCAAGTAAATAACATGTAATTATTGTTTTGGGAGAATTTTCAATATTATATTTTTGTATATAATGAATATCTCTAAGAAGGATGTTTTCTGGGTCTATATGAAAACAATGATCTCAGAGTTTGTGTTGTGGGTGGATTTGAATCATGCAAATATAGTACAATGTTTAACATCATTGATAGTGAGTTACAAAACCATAATTGGCAAAATGAACTGCAGGGTAGTTCAGAATCGCAAAAACAAACATTTTTAAACAAAAGGTAGCCACAATAAATAGTGCCTATTTTTTTTTACTGTAAACCATATTTTCATACCTGCTCAAATATTTTATTCAAAGCACTGGCATATAATTTCTTGTTCTGACTTAAAGCAGTGTCCTCATTCCCTCTGTTAGGATCTGAACTCCTGGGAGGCAGGGGAAACAGCTCTTCAATCTTCCTTGTGTGGTACCTACACCACTGTTCTGTACATTCCAAGGATTAATTTCTTCAAGATGGTGACAGCTCAGAGACAGAGAGCAAGAACTGTAAGGAAAACTGCAGATTCCCATAATATACCTCCATACTAAGATTGTGAGATTAGCAATGAGAGGGAATCTCCAGATGAGAATGGATAGTTGGACCAATACCCCGGACTCTTACTGTGGAGATTCTTATCTCTTCCAAATCCTCCACTATCCTGGCCCCAGGAGACAAGTGTCAGGGATTTTTTAAAACTGAATTTTAGAGAGAGGAAGTAGTGGGGGGGGGAGAGTGAAACATTAATGTAAGAAAGAAACACCAATCAGTTGCCTTCCCCATGCACCCTCACTGGGGATTGAACCCACAACTTGGGAATGTGCGCTGACCAAGAATCTAACCGGTGACATTTCAGTGTGTGGGACAGTGCTCAAACCAACTGAGCCACAGCATTTGGGGCAAGAGTCAGGAATTTCTCGGCCAGCTATGCTTTACCAGGAGACTATTCTCTCTCTCTCTCTCTCTCTCTCTCTCTCTCTCTCTCTCTCTCTCTCGTAAGCTTTGAAAGAATGGGTTTAATTTATTGAGGGAATTCACTGTTTTTCCTTTCAGGAGTTCTAGTCCATAGTTTTTTCACCATTGCAGCACTAGATTAACTTTTGTCTAGGTTTTTCAGACCTGGCCTGTAGAGTCACTGCCCCCAAGTTACAATTTAGTATGTTAACCTAACTTTACAGAGAATGAAACACTGAAACTCAGAGAGATTAAATGACTTGGCTGAGGTTAAAAATGGGTCATCTTGAATGTGAGTTAGAAACCAATTCTTTTGATCATATTTCATGGGTTTCTTTCCATGTGACAATGCCATCTGTTCTTGGCTTGTACAATCCTGCTTTTCATCTTCATATTCTCTAGCAGGGGTGTGCCATAGAACAGCTTCCAGTGACAAGACTTCCATTTGTTTTTACCTGTAATGCTGTTTTTTAATTCCATACACTTTTATATGTTTCATATGTTTAGGTGTTTTGTTTTTTGGTTTTTTTTTGGTTGTTGTTTGGTTTTGGCTACTGTGACTCCATTTTGTTTTTTACATTGCATTCTCAATTTTATGTAAGTATTCTATTAATAGTTTCCCTATTTTATTTAAAAAACTTACTTGGCTCTAAAATGGACTCATCTTTTGCCTTTATTTATCTTTATTATGAAATTTGATTCTTCTTTTAAAATTTTCTTTTCCATTTAACTGTCTTACCTTTTCCATCCTCATTAATGCCCAAATCACTATAAACCTCATCAGTTTCAGTCTGTCCTGCACACCACAGGCTGATCTTTTAAAACACACATTTTATCATTTTATTCTTCTGCTCAAAGCCTACAATTCATAATGATAAGTGCTAAAGGATGAGCAGAGACATAAAATGTGACAAACACATTTATGAAAGAAACAGTGATGATACTTAAAAAAACTGAGATGCTTCCCACACAGAAGTTAAACCTCTGGTATAGGATAGGGTCCAGGTGGATGACAGGGGAGATGCCAGGACCAAGAGGAAGCAGCAAATGGAAAATGGAAACTTTGCCCTGACCAGTTTGGCTCAGCAGATAGAGCGTTGGCTTGCAGATGGAAGGGTCCCCAGTTCGATTCCGGTCAAAGGCATGTACCTTGGTTGTGGGCACATCCCCAGTAGAGGGTGTTCAGGAGGCAGCTGACCGATGTTTCTCTCTTATCGATGTTTCTAACTCTCTATCCCTCTCCCTTCCTCTCTGTAAAAAATCAATAAAATATATTAAAAAAGAAAAAAGAAAATGGAAACTCCATATGGCTTCAAGGATTCTTCCCCAAGACAAACATCGCAAATGCGAATACTGATTCCAAAATGCCCAGCAGGTCCTGGTCAGTCTTCCTCCATGTTCAGTGATGTCTCTTGAATGACATACAATGAAGTGTTGCATCTCTACCAAGACCCCTAATACATGTAATCAGAAACTAACATCCTGAAAACCACATAGGGATGAAGGAAATGAGAGGCCTAGGTATGGAGCACAGCATGGGAGAGTTTGTAAAGTTCTCACAAGCAGAGCCGGGACAGTTGGCAGTGCATCATGGATCTTGTGGTGTATCTTCTTAGCATATTAGAGAGCAGGACACTGGGTTAGTTGGAATCCACCACTTTATGGCATTATTACACTAAAAGAAAGCCTACCGGTCCCTGGGATTTGGGCACTAAAAAGAAAGCCTACCGGTCCCTGGGATTTGGGCTAAAAGCTGAAAACAGCATCCTATTCCATAGCTTTAGATTTAAGAAGGGCTTTGAATAAACATTCTATGTGTACACAAATGATCCCCAAATTGTAGGTTTGGAAAATGAAAAGTAAAGAGAGATCTTTCCCTGTATGAGAAGGAATAAAGAGAAAACAATCAACAAGGAGACTCAGGAAAAAGTTCTGTAAGATTCAGAAAAGGGAGCATCATCTTGAAGATGCAGAGGAAGAGTGACTCTCAGCAAAGGATTTATTTCAGAATCCAAAGCAATCTTGATGATCTCTATAGAATATAAGAAAGTTTTCTATGTAACAGAGAAATATATTGAAAAAGAAGACAGGGTGAAAAGAGGACTAGATGAAAAAGTACACTGATAAGGTGAGGAATGATTTGAAGAAACCTAGAATACTATATAGCAAAAAAATGACACTGTGGAAAATTAAATTAAATCAATCATTGATTTGAAGGATGAACCGAAAAGGATCTCCCAAAGGAATAGAATAAGACAAACACAAAATAAAGGGAGAGAAGGTAAATTGGTGGAGAAAATGTTACTATGAAATGATTTTCCATATTTCTAAAAGTAATAAATATAATAAGTAAATATAAAATTACATAGATGTTTCCTGCATTAACTATATTTGCAGAAAGCACACAGAAAAAAAATGTTGTTTCAGGAGAAATCAATTAAAGTAGAAACATAATGAAAAAATCTTGGCAATGTTTTGAGATGCCAGAAATTGTCCTATTGGCATCTAACAAATCACCTGAAAAGGTATAAACATCAGAATTCTCCTATGTAATATCATCAAAAGATAATTAAATAATGCTTACAGAGTTTACCTAAGATATTATTGAAAACTTACAAGTGATAGACACTGTTTAGCATTTTGAAAGCATCATTTTATTTCTTCCTTTTGACTATGAGCATCCTGAGAGAGGAAGACACCATAACAAGGCACAAAGCTCAAGGTGACATGGTTGCATTCACATGTGAAGATATATGTAGAATGACCTTGTGTTGTTCTTGCCTCCCCCTGCCCTTCTTTGGAACCCCATATCTAATCCCTCAACAAATTATTTAGCTCTGCCTTCAGAATGTATTGAGAATTCATTTCTTTCTCACCACATCCATTGCTACCAGTCTGGCTCAAACTACCATTACTTTCACTTAGTTTCCTGGAATAGTCTGTGACCAAGATGACCTTAATGTTCCCACAGCTTTACTAAATTTTAGGTGGGATTCTTCTTTATAATAAGAACTTCAAAATCATAAAAAAGGACATAGAAACAATGAAAAAGAACCAGTCAGAAATGAAGGATACACTAACTGAAATAAAGAATAATTTACAGGGAATCAATAGTAGAGAAGGTGAAGCTGAGAATCAAATCAGCGATTTGTAATATAAGGAAGTGAAAACACCCAGTCAGAACAGAAAACCCAAAAGTGAGGATAATTCCAATAGATACATCATGAGAGTAATGGAAGGAGAAAGGAAAGAGCAAGAAATTGAAGAAAGAAAAGTAATTCCCAGCCTCCCTTCTCTTGTGCACTTACTTGAGAAAACTTGTAATTGTAAATGCCTCTTCCAGATGTAAGTCATTTTAAAAGTCTCTTGCCAGTTTTACAACAAAGGAATGTTTTTCTCAAGAACCTGCAAGCTATCTTTTTAAAGATGCAATCATCAAGGGAGAAAATACCTCTAACTTCCAGTCTGTGTGGATTGGAGGGTGAGAGACTAGCTTTTGCAATGGGCACCTTGCTCCAAGTTATAAAACCACATCCTATCTTGAGGATAAGTAGAAGTTTACTATTTATTTGGATAAAGTCAATTAGCAAACAAAAATGGCCTTTAAAAGTTCTTAAAAACTCTACTGAATATTGTTTCAACAAAGTTGACCTCTTACCTATGGCAATAATCTTAAAAGACATTTTACCTGCCTGTTTAACTTTGTCCAGTACAATTTTTCTTTTCTTGCTGCTTCTAGCCCTTTGCTTTATTAGATTCTATTATCAATCCAGCAACTAGAGTGATAAGATTATGTCACTCCTCTAATCAAAACTATCTGATGACTCCCAATTTCAAAGAGAGAAAAACCAAAGTCTTATAGAAGGTACAATGTTGTTGTTGTTACAGTTTATCTCTGTTTATGCTATAAGTTCTTTGGTGATGTAACTCGTAGTGTTATGTTCTTTGATTCAAGAATACTGTCTTTTCTGGCATATAAAACGATTTTTTAACCCAGGAAAATCTTCTCAAAAGTCAGGGGTTGTCAATGGAGCCGGATGGAGACCGCAAGTGTCTCCAGTTGGCTCCTTTTTGTGCTGCATAAGGTCTCTGTCCGGACTTTTTAACCCAGGAAAATCTTCTCAAAAGTTGGGGGTTGTCTTATACGCCAGAAAATAAATATGGTAACTCCCTTGAGTATTTTCTGCAATGGAGGATTTCTGGTAATAAAATCCCTTGGCTTCTGAATATGTTGGAATGTCTTTATTTCTCCTTCATATTTAAGACAATTTTGCTGGGTATATTATTTGTAGCTGGTAATTTTTCTTTCAGATGTTTGAATATTTGGTACCGCTTTTTTCTAGCTTTTGAAATTTCTGCTGAGAAGTCAGATGATACTCTGATGGATTTTCCTTTGTATATCACTTCCTTATTTTCTCTGGTTGTTTTGAGAATTTTTTTTTTTGTCATCAATCTTTAACAGTTTTAATAAAGTGTGCCTTAGATAGGGCCTCTTTGGATTGAGGTATCTAGATGTTTTGTTTGCTTCTTGGATTTGAGGATCTAATTATTTCCATAGGTTTGGGAAGTTCTCATCCATTATTTGTTTGAATATACTATGTTCTCTTCTTCTTCTTCTGATAACTTATTATTCTAATACTAGAGGCCTGGTGTATGAAATTCATGCACTTGGGGAGTGTCCCTCAGCCCAGTCTGCACCCTCTCTAATCTGGGACCCCTTGTGGGATGTCCGACTGTTGGGTTAGGCTCGATTCCCTGTGGACCTAAACTGGCAGTTGGACATCCCTCACAATCCAGGATTGCTGGCTTCTAACAACTTGCCTTCCAGCCTGATTGACAGCTAACTGCTCTGCTGCCGACCCAATCATCCCCAGCTACCCTGCACTGCAGACCTGGTTGCCCCCAATTTCCCTCCCTTGCAAGCCTGGTCCCTCACAATTGCCCTCCCTTGTCAGCCATCTTGTGACAATGTGGGGTGGCCATCTTGTGATGATGTAGGAGTGGCCATCTTGTGACAATGTGGGGGTGGCCATTTTGTGATGCGAGGGTGTGAGGGCCAATTTGCATATTATCTTTTTATTATATAGGATTGCCTTTCTGATGGAGTCAAGTAGCTCTTAGAGAGCTCTTTCATTTCCCTTTATGCTCAGGTCTCTCTCTTTTTCCCTCTGCATCATTTCTTGATTCCTATCTTTGATACCACTAATTCTTTCTTCCATTTGCTAGTCTCTATTTTCTATGCTCAGGAGTTCACTTCTAATCTTCTTAATTGCATCTTTCATTTCCAGGATTTCTGATTGGTTCTTTTTTAAAGTTTCAATATCTTTGATAAAGTACTCATTTTGTCTGTTAATTTATTTTCTGAGTTCATTGAATTGCCTGTCTGTATTTTCTCACATCTTGTTGAGTATTTTCAGAACTGCAATCTTGAAACCTCTGTCATTTATATCACATATTTCTATGTGTTTCAGCTTGCTTTCTGGGGATTTTTCTTTTTTTTTTCTGAGCATCCTTACTACTGTGCTTATTCATGGTATTTGCTGGTCTCCTCTGTTTAGGCATATAAGTATGTCTAGATTAATGGCCTTTCCCTAGAAGCTTTTTCTGAATAGATAGTGCTACTGACTTCCTGAATCACAAGATTGTTACCTCTGTGGTCTCCCAGATTTTCTGTAAGACAGTACAGCCAGTCTGTTTGGGGAATGGGGTTTTGTTTTGTCCTCACGGTAATGGCCACCTGGACCTCCCCCTTCTCCACCCAAGAGCCCCACTTGGGTACCAATCACAGAGGAAAATAGCGGTTCTACTGCAATAGCTCTTAGTTTACAGAAAATGTGCTTCTCAACCTGACACCAAGGGTAATGGGAGGTGAGTTTTAGGAGTCCAAGAGGCAGAAGGGCTCTGTGGTTTTATTTCTTTGTCTGAAACTTCACCTCCAGACAGTGGACAGCTGTAGACAGAACCCCTGTGCTCTGCCAAGCATCTGCTGGCTCACTGTATGCTCTGCTTGCCCTGTTGGACTACCCCCACAGCTCTCTGTTCCTCCAGGTCAAAGGAAGCACCTGCTACCACCAGCTTCCTCCCCTCTTCAGGTGGAGCTGTGATTTCCCACTGCATGGCTGTGTCTGTGGCCATCTGAATTTTTCTCCCTTTCTGTTTCCCCATTTATTTCCAGTTGCCCACCTTCAGATGCTTCAATGCATCAGGTATGCCTCTATATTGAGCAGGGAATTCTTTGTTGAATTGTGGTTGGTTAACTTGTTGAAATTTCAGGGGGAGAGGTCAAGGGGATCTCTCACTCTGTCATTCCTTTGACTGATTCTAACCAGACTTTTTATTCTAATATCTAATATTCTAGTGCATGGGCCAGCAATATTTTTCCATAAAGGTCAAATAGTAACATTTTCAGCTTTAATGAACAGATGTGTCTGTGTCCCAATAAAACTTTACTTATTAAAAAACAGTGACTATAGTTTGTCAACCCCTGTTCTAGAGGAAGACAGGCTACAGTACCCATTCTTGTAGTAATTTTCAACCAAGGCCCCAGAATGTCTCAGGAGAAGGAAGGCATGTATGTCAGTCAGGGTTCTATAAGACAAACAGAACAACTAGAATTTTGTATACCCTTTCCCCACACACAAACACAGCTGATTCTTGCTATTCACTGTACTTACGTTATATCAAGTCTCTAGGAACATTGAATCAATGAATAATAAACTATTACTCCATTACTTTCTAGGAGAAATTCAGGATCGTTCCTACAAGCCTCTAGTCACAAAATGTTTGCCAACCAATCAATCCTTGTTTTATGCATGTTTCTGTTAAAGACACCTTATTTAATATATATTGTTGACTCATTGACACTGGACTCATAGTCAACAGCACTATAAATTATGCCCAAATGAAGCTTGTCTAACACATGTGCCTTTTCTGTAAGATACATCATACCCTTCTTGTGATTAAGAGTGCTAGAGAGCACTTCAGCCCCATGCTTGAGGTCATTATCTTTTTCTTCTTTTTATTTTATTACTTATTTTTAGAGAGAGAGGAAAAGGGAGAGACATTAATTTGTTGTTTTACTTATTTATGCTTTCATTTTTAAAGAGCAAAATCACCAAACACATGCACAAAAAGGCAAAAAAAAGTGACATTAAGTAAACTGACAGGAATAGTTGCTTATAGTTTGAGAACTAAAGCAAAAAGACAGAGAATGGCCTTGTTTAATCTCAACTTGGAATCTACTCATCTGATGACTGATATTTTTTACTATCCCTCATGTGTCCAGGAATGACCATGAGTGTTGATTTTAAGGTTACAAATACTTTTTAGAAGGTAAGCAAATTCTAAAATAAAAAGTCTGTGAACAGATCTATAACTACTGCACACCACACACACACACACACACACACACACACACACACACACACACACACACACAATTAATTTCAAGGAATCAGCTTATCTGATTGCAGGATCTGGCAAGTCTGAATTTGTATGGCAGGTTGGAAACTAGGACAGAAGCTGCTTTTGCAGTCTTGAGGCAGATTCCATTACCAGTGTTGCTCAGTTGGTTGTACATTGTTCTGCGCACCGAAAGGTTGCCAGATTGATTTCCAGTCAGGGCACATACCCAGGTTGTGGGTTTGATGCCTGGTCAGGATGCATGAGAAGGCAACCAATGTTGGTTTACATTAATGTTTTCCTCTCTCTCCCTCTCCCTTCTTCTCTCTCTAAAATCAATAAAAACATATTTAAAAAAATTTTTTGTGGCAGAATTTCTTTCCTCAAAGCAACCACAGTGTTGTTCTTAAGGCCTTTCATCGAAATGAATGTGGCTCACCCAGGTTATGGAAGATAATCTCCTTTATTGAATTGGATACATAATAAAGTATGTATAGATGAAAAATAAAGACTCTAATAAACTAAACAAAATATCAAGTATGATTTCATCTGGGTCCAGTTGTCTTTTTGGTGTTTATTATACTTTTCTATACTTATAAATTTTTTACATTTCTCTTATGCTTCTTACATAATCAATCCATACATAATATACATAAATTTTCTATCATTACATAAAAATTACCACAAACATATCATCTTAAAACAGCATAAATCCATTACCTCATAGTTTCCATGGGAGTTCAGGCACAGATTATTTGAAATCCTTGCTCATAGTCTCACCAGATTAAAATCAGGGTGTTAGGTAGGACTCAGGGTATCTTCCAGCTTACTGGTTAGTAACTGAATTCAGTTCCTTGCAGTTCTAGTTCCTTCCTGTTTTCTTGTAAGCTTTTGGCCATGAGTTTCTCTCAGTTCTTAGAGGTCACTCTCAGGCCCTAGCCTTGGGTCATCTCATAACATGGTGCTTACTTCTTCAAAGCCAGTAGGAGAATCTCTCTTCAGTTTGCTAAGATGAAGTCTTATGTAACAACCTAATCAAGGGAGCAACTATCCAATGTATTCACAGGTCTTGCCTAGGAAGGGAAGGGAATTATTAAGGGTGTGTACACCAGAACAACAAGAATTTTTAGTATTCTGTCTCTCATATCATTTGACCACAACTAATAAAACATGTATGGCAAAAACTAAAGAAGCAAAAAAATATTAACTGTTTTTATCCCTCAGCATTGGTATTATTAAGGAAGGTACATTTCCTCCTATTATTCTGTAGTTTTAAAATTCTTCTGTAACCAGCAAGTGTTAATTTTACATATTCATTCAATTTTAATAAAATTTTATAGACGTAATATTGCTTCTTGAGGAGAAGAAATTAAACAGTAGTGAAGAGTTTAAAGATAAAAGTATAATTAAGCTCTATCCCTTCCCCTAAGCTTTCCTTAGATTCTCTCCATAATGAAAATTATTCTTACAATTTTGAGGTATCCTTTCATAAATGTTTTTCAGATTTTCCTTATCACTAAACACAATATATTGGACATTTTCAATATGAATACTCCTATTGAGGTCTTAATTTTGCTAATTATATTTTTCAATTCTAGGAATTTCAGGATTTTTTCTCTCATGATTTCAATTCTTTGGTAAACATTTTCATCTCATTGTACATTTAAAAGACTCATCTTCCATGAGAATATTTTTAACAGTAAAGTCTATGCAGCTTCTATTTCTCTTTTTTTCTTCCTTTTGACTACTGATCTTATCTCCTAGTGTGCCTGATAATTTTTAGACTAATCTCCAGAGCATTTGATATCTTACTTCCTGGCAATTTTCATCAGTTTTGGCTCAAATAAAGTCATAAAAATTATCTATAGATTTGGATGTTTCTTTTTTAAAATTATTCTCACTTTAGGATATGTTTTTAAAAAGTGTTTTTATTGACTTCAGAGAGGAAGAGAGAGAGATAGAAACATTAATGATGAGAGAGAAGCATTGATTGGTTGCCTCCTGCATGCCCCACATTGGAAACCGAGCCCACAACCTAGACATGCATCCTGACTGCGAATGGAACCGTGATCTGGTTCACAGGTTGATGCTTAATCACTGAACCACTAAGGCCAGGTGAGGGCATGTTTATTAATTTGAGAGAGAGAGAGAGAGAGAGAGAGAGAGAGAGAGAGAGAGAAGAAATATCAATGTGAGGCAGAAACACCCTGTATGCGTTTGACCGGATTGAATGGCAACCTAGTTATGTGCCCTGATTGAATTTGCAACCTTTGGTGTACAGGATGATGCTCCAACCAACTGAACCACCCAGCCAGGGCAGAAGATTTGGTTGCTTCTGACTTGGACACCAGTATCCTAAGAGCGACAAGCTCTCTGTTTAATTCTTAGCTACTTGGCTGCCACTTTGTGCTTGGCTTCCCGTCCTCTCGTCCTATGAGGGGGGGAATAAGAAATGCCTTCTGGGGAAGAGTAAGTTGGAAAGTTAGGCTTGTTACTCCCAGTTGCCTTTTCATTGGGATTATAGCCCTTTGTGTTCCAATGGCTTGGTATCACTGACCTGCAGTTTTTGTCTCCCCCACAAATTGCTGACACTTTGAGTCACCAATTTTGCTAGCTCTCCTAGCCCCAAGCCACTTAGGAAATGCCTCCAGAAGAAAAATAGTAGGTATGTCAGGATTCCCCAAGGCAGCCAGCCCCTCAGTTCTGTTCCTGTCCAATTGTTGTTTGCCTTTTGCCTCCAGACTTTCTCTCCTTTTCCTTCCCTTTCCTTGAACTATATTCAATGAGAAGCCTGTTATAAGTACTCTTTCATTTTCATGAGAAGTTCTCTACCTTTATTTTATCTCCCATTTTAAGCATTATTTGTTTTGTTTTAAATGATCACTACTTAAGTTTATCCACCATTCTTTTTGATATTGTTTTATTTCTCTGCTGAAGGACATTATTTAACTTCGTTTAAATTTCTATTGGCATTAAATTTCCCATTTTGCCATGTCTGAAGATGTCAGTTTTTAAAAGATAGCACTTGATTAAAAACTTAGCTGCATAGTTCTTGGGTGACCATTATTTTGTTTCAACAATTTGAAGATATTATTATACCACATATTTGCCTTTCAGTCTTGCTGTGGGGAAGTTGGCCTTCATTCTGATCACTGTGTAAGTTGTCAGTCTTTTTTCTTTAGGTACTTTTAGGAGGTTTTTTGTAATTAGTGAAAATGTTTACTTTTTATTTTATTATGGGAATTTACAAACATACAAAACATAAAAGAGAACACTAAACCCATCGTTGTCCTCAGTCTTCCTCCTAGTTTAAGTTAGCCATTTGTCATTCTCCTGGTCTCTTCATTTATATTTGTACAGTTTGAGATTTTTGGTACTTCCTGCCTCTGTGAATTTATTTCTTTTATCAGTCCTGGACAAACTTCAGCTGTTATCTCTTTGAATAGCCTTTTTCTTTCACTTTCTTTATTCTCTCCTACTAAGATAGCGACTTGGCAATTCAGTCTTATCTTGTCTTCCAGTCCCTTAAATTTTGTGTTCTATTTCCTTATCTTTAATGCAATCTAATTAATTATTTCAGCTCTGACTTGCAGGTCTAATTCTTTCTTCAACTGTGTCTAATCTGCAGTGTAACTGACCATTGAGTTTTTACTTTCAATGATTATAGTTTCACCCTAGTTGTTCTATTCTTTTATTTTTAAAATAGGCCAGTAAATTATTAATATATTTTTAATTCCCGCTTACAGCCTGATTGTTAGGAACACAGATTCTGAAGCTAAATTCCTAGAATTTGGATTCTAGCACCAGCACTTATACAATGTATATTTAGGCAAGTTTCTTAACTTCTGTAAGCTTTAGTTTCCTTATCCATAAAATGAATAGCACCTACTTTATAGAGTTCTTGAGGATTAAATGAATAAATATATAGATAAAGCATTTAGAACAGTGCCTGACATAAAATCTAATCTAATAAAAGAGTAATATTGAAATTGACAATTTCTACAGGATGCTTAAGCCACGCCCACCAGCCAATCAGAGCAGCTGTATGCAAATTAACCCAGCCAAGATGGAGGCCGGCAGTTACGGAGCTAGAGTAAACAGGAGGCTTCTGTTGCACCAGGAGTAAACTGTCTGCCTAGGACGGCTGGGCTTCTCCCGGCTTAGGCAACATAGTTGCAACATTGTTTCAATTATAGAAGCCACGGAGCTGAAGCAAAGAGCAGGCTTCCATTGCACCAGCGATGGAGGAAACTGTCTGCCTAGGCTGGCTGGGCACATCTCCTAAGGCAACATTGTTTCAATTATAGAAGCCACGGAACTGAAGCAGACAGGAGGCTTCATTACCTGCCTAGGCCTTGGCTTAAAGGAACAGTGTATCAATTATAGATGATAAATAAACTCCAGAACCTGCTTCCAGCCAGCGTTTCTGGGACTTTGGGTCAGTGAGAGCTGTGGGCAGCCTGAAAGCCTGAAAATGGCCATCAGCCCATCACCCAGGCTGGCCACACCCCAATGGGGTGAGGGTCCCCACTGGGGGGCTTGGCCAGCCTGAAAACAGCCATCAGACCCTCACCCAGGCTGCCCAGGCACCCCAGTAGGGACCCAAAACCTGAAGGGACTGTAGGCAGCCTGAAAACACCCCTCAGCTCCTCAACTAGGCTGCCCAGGCACCCTAGTAGGGATCCAAAAGCTGAAGGGGCTATGGGCAGCCTCAAAACAGCCCTCAGCCCGTCACCCAAGCTGGCCTCACCCCAATGGGGTTAGGGTCCACACTGGGGGCCTTGGCCAGCTTGCAAACAGCCATCAGACCCTCACCCATGCTGGCCAGGTATGCCAGCAGGTGGACATTCCCAGAGGGGTCCCAGACTGTGGGGGCACAGGCCAGGCTGAGGGACCTCCCGGGTCCCTAGTAAAGATTATAAAATGCATTTGTTAAATAAGCTATTTTATTTCCTTTGTGCACCGGGCCCCTAGTAAAGATTATAAAATGCATTTGTTAAATAAGCTATTTTATTTCCTTTTTATTTCTTTAAATATTTTTTAAAGTTATTTTTGCATTCTGATTTGATTATTTCAATAGCTGATATCTTTGTGGTGATAATTCTACTGATTTTATTTCTGTTGACTTTATTGAGGTCATCTTGTACCACCATACATTTTGGAAACAGTTTTTGTATTTGTTTCTGACTAACCTTAAAAATCTTATTTGATGGTATATTCCTACATTTGCTTTGTATCTACTGTGATTCCCAGGTGCTCTAGTTCCTGTATCACTTTAAGTTACTATTCTTGTTTGGGAGCCCTAAACCAATTTGGGGAAATGTGTGGTTACAAATTCTCTCTGGACATTGTTTTAGAAATGTATGAGGCTGAAACAGACACATATATATTATCTTTGCTGGCACGAAGCTTTAATTCTGCTCTACTCTTTTTCCCAAAAGAGCAGGTGTGGAGGGTCCTGGCTCATTCAGTAAAGGGATCTAGGAGCCCAATCTCTCATTTTATGTGGACCCAAGGCCTTATGTTTTGTCCCTGACATGGACATTAGAACCCAGGTTCTAGGTTTTGTGCACATAAGAAAACCCAAACCTGCAAAAAATTTTATAAGTGTGTATTTGAGCTAACTTGATGACCTATGCCAGGGAACATGATCTCAAATGCAAGAATAACAATTTTACAGCTTCTTTTATGTATTTGAAATTAAGAAGGGGATGTAAGGAAGATTACCTGAAGGTGAAAAAAAGCAAGGCGAGTATTGAATTACAAGATAGTTAATAGATTATGTGCTCTCTTGAGGGCATTAGGGCTTATTTCAAATGCATGTTAATTTAGATGCACAGAAAAAAAAAATGGACAGGGCTTGTTTAAGGCAAAGATAAACCTTTTATTAATTACTAAAACAGGTGTGTGCCTGGGACATGATGATCCACCATGACCTGCCCAGTTAGGAAATTATGATGAAATCACCTTGTGAGGTTACTTTACACAGTACCCCTTTTTCCATCCAGTTTCTTGTATACAGAAACATCCAGGGCAGACATGGATCCAAAGCTAGTGTAACTCTGTGGTGGTTTTGGCTCCTGTGGGGAATACTCAGGTGCTCTCTTAAGTTCATAGGAACTCGGTGATGAGCTAAAGTAAAATCTGTCACAATTATTTTTGGCATCCATCAACATTTTATTGATTTTTTCATAATGTCTGTACCATTAAATATTTGGAAATGGAAGTTGTTTTTTATATCTTATGCTATATAATTAGTATTGTGTTTGGTGTGTGTGTGTATAGATATGCATGTATCTTTATTTTTCCTTATTATATTTTGAATGTTTATAGACTATTCTTATTCTTCAGTAACTTGTTTAAACTTTAACATTATCCACTGATTCCCACCTATGAAATTTAATAAAATTATAAGCTTGTACTTTTTTAATTCTTGCCTAACTTTCTCTACTTTAGAATTTTTGACATGTTAGTTTTTTCATTGTCAGGGTTATAACATCCTATCTAATAAAGAGGGAATATGCTAATTGACTCTCACACCATCACAAAGATGATGGCACCCATAGCCAATAAGGAGGGAATATGCTAATTGATTGCCTCGCCCTCAAAGATGGTGACTCCCATAGCCAATAAGGAGGGAATATACTAATTGACTGCCATGCCTTCAAAGATGATGGTGCCCACAGCCACAGGATGCCAGGCAGGGGAGGACAGTTGTGGATTACAAGGCCAACAGGGGACCAGGCCTGTAGGGGAGGGCAGCTAGGAGTGAGCAGGCTGGCAGGGGAGGGCTGTTAAGGGCAACCAGGCTGGCAGGGGAGGGCCGTTAAGGGTGATTGGACTGGCAGGGGAGGACAGTTAGGCGTCGATCAGGCTGTCAGGGGAGTGGTTAGGGGGTGATCAGACTGGCAGGCAGAAGTGGTTAGGGGCAATCAGGCAGGCAGGCGAACGGTTGGGAGCCAGCAGTCTCAGATTGTGGGAGGAGTGTCTGACTGCCGGTTTAGGCCTGATCCTACAGGACATTCCCCGAGAGGTTCAAGATTGGAGAGAGTGCAGGTTGGGCTGAGGGACGACACCCCCCCCCACCCCAGTGCACAAATTTCATGCACCAGGCCTCTAGTTTTATTATATTCAGCTACTATAATTTTTACAGTTTATCTTTCTTAGTTCTACTTTTAAATATATTCACCATTCATTCTAAATTCTTTTATAAATAACTCTCCAGTTATGAATTCTTTATTTGATTCTTCATTTGATCTTTTGATTGATTGTATTTATCATTAAATACATGTTTTTTTTTAAAAAAAAGACTTTATGAGAACTATAATTTCTAACCTTTTGCTTACTTGAAATTGCTTCCATTGCCTTTATAAATGAATGACACATTGGGTGTTTAAAGTTGGGATCACTCTTGCTTTTCCTCAGAATTGTGTAAATATTGATTCACTCTTTTTACATTATAAAATAAAATCATCCTCAGAGTTTGAAGGCAGTCTAATTTTTGCTCATTACAGGTGACTTGTTTTATATCCTAGATAGTCATAAGACAATTTTTCCTTAGTGTTTAGAAGCTTCACCAGGTATATCTTGACATTATTCATTTTTACAACTTTTTAAGTGAAATACAGAATTTCTTTTTGGTCCACACATGTATCCTTTTAAAATGGTTTTCTTTTATCATTTTAAATTTATATTCCATTTGCTGAATTTCTTCTTTAGAAACACTAAGCTATTTTTTAGTTGCCCATATGTAACATGTTCTCTCTACTTTCTCATGTACCTTTGCTATTTTCTATCTCATCTTTTGTAATTTTCTCTAGCCTTAGCCCTTACCCTATTTTCAGCAGCATTCAGTCCATTTATTTCAACTTCTGATATGCCCTTCATTTCTGTATGGTTTATTTTCATCATCTGCTTCTTGCCTTCGTTCTGCCAGGTAACTTTGTATCTTTTTTTATTCCTTATTCTTTGTTTATGTGTCCCTTCTATTTGTTTCATTGTTAAATTGCCTAAATTATTTTTCTCGAGATTTTTTGTTTTGTAATTCTACTTTAGATGCAAATATTTCATGTGTTTTTTATTTGTTATACTTTCTTCTGGGTCTTGGTGGCTAATGTTGCTAGTGTAGGACTCAAGCATGGATGCAGTGATGGATGCTTTAGACTTTGAGTGGATTAGATGGTCACCCTGTGTAGTAGAAAGAGGTTATGCATAGACTTGCTCTCTGATTGTCCCTCAATCCATTTCACCTGAACGTTCTGAGACTCCAACAAATTGCTGATAGGGTCTTCTAGGACAACCTAACCATTTTTAGAGAAAGCTATACCTTTTTCAATATTTTTAGCAGTTTTCATGATTTTTCCCTAAATTTGGTATGAGTTCTGCTGTTATATTTTTTATAGTTTGTGATTTGGTGTTAAGGATGTCTCTTGTTTTTATTAAATATAGAGGTTCTTTTTCATTTTATTTAATAAACTAGGATTTAGGGAGGTGAATAAAGTTATCTAGTTTGCTATCTTGAGTTTTACTTTTTAAAAACTTCTCTCTACTTATCAGACCATATTCATTAGTTTTCTGTTGCTGCCATGGAAAATTACCATAAACACAGCAGTTTGAAACAACATCAATTTATCTCAGTCCCGTAGGCCAGAAGCATGTGCTGGGTTCTCTCTTTGGGTCTTACAAGGTCAACCTCGAGGTGTCAGCAAGTCTGGGCTGTTATCTGGAGGCTCTGGGGGGAAAGCCATTTCCAAGCTCATTGAAGGGGTTGGCAGATGTGAGCTCCTTGCAGTTGCAGGGCTGAGGCCGCTGTTTCTTTGCTGGCTGTCACCTGGGAGCCTCTCTCAGCTCCTTAGGGCTCTGTCTCCATTTCTCATCACACTGTCCTTTCTATCTTCAAACCAGCAATGGAGTATGGAGTCCTCATGCTTTAAATCTCTCTGACTTCTGCTGCATTTCTTCTGCCTTCAACTAAGAAAGTTCCCTGTTTTTAATGACTCATAGCATTACACTGGGGCCAGGTAGATAATCTAGTAACCTTAATCAATTTTAAGGTCTTTAGCTTTCATTCAATCTTTGAAGTCTCTTTTGCCACTCACAAAAACATACTCACAAGTTCCAAGGATTAGTATACTGACATTTTGGCGGGACATTATTTAGCCTACCACACATATTAAAGAAGGTGGTCATATTTCCTAATACATTCCAATCCTAAGCCTTCATGATTTCCAGATCTAGGTTTTTACTCTTCTGGAAGAAGATACATATTTAGTGTGGTCTCTGTGCCTTTTAGATACTACTTTAAAGAGACTGTTCCTTTTTTTTAGCTTAAAATATTATAGCTCACTATTGCACTCAGAAAAAAAAAATTAAACTATTTTCCAGGGGTTATAAACTGGACCCAAATTATCCCTTTCTAATCTCAACCCATTGTGCTCTTCCTATTATCATGTGTGTTTAACAACATTGTTGACCCTGTGATTTTTCAAATAATCTAACCTGATCCTGCTTCAGATCCTTTGAATTTGATCTTCCCTTTACATAAGATATTCTTGCCATGATCTTGCTATGCGCGACTCTGTCTTGTCATTTAGGATCAAATGAAATACCGTCTCTTCAAAGATGAATGGCTATGGACATAAAAAATGTCCAAACCTGTAGAGAATTGTTATGAGAGTTTATCTGAGCCAATGTGATGACATATGTTAGGGAACAAGATCTCAAATGCTCCCAAGAAAAACAGTTTTGCAGTTTTATTTATGCATTGGAAATTACAGAGGGAATGTAAGGAAGGTTACTTGAGAGTGGGAGAAAGGAAGGCAGGATAAGATTACAAAATAGTTAAGATTATGTGCTCTTTTGAGGGTGTGGTGTTCACACGTAGAAGGAGGAGTTTGAAAGGGGGCATTTTAAAGGTGTGCTAACCTAGATTCACAGAAACAATGGACAGAGCTTGCTTCAGGGAAAGATAAGCCTTTTATTAAAGAAGTTATATGCCTGGGGCATGACTAGCCACCTTGACCTGCCTAGTGAGGTATTTATAATCAAATCACCCTATGAGGAAAAGTTACTTTCTTTTTTTAAAATAAATTTTTATTATTCAGATTATTACAGCTATTTCTCTCTCTTTTTTTTTTTACCCCCATAGCTCCCCTCCACCTGGTTCCCACCCCACCCCATGCCCTTAACCCCCGCCACTGTCCTCATCCACAGGTGTAAGATTTTTGTCCAGTCTCTTCCCACACCCCTCACACCCCCCCCCCGCCAGAATTGTCAGTCCATTCTCTTTCTATGCCTCTGCTTCTATTATATTCACCAGTTTATTCTGTTCATAGAACCCCCTTTTCCTTCTCATTACTATCCTATGAGTTTTTGTCTGTCTATAACTCTCCAAGGTAGTTATCAATTTATGTGTTTTCATGTTTATCCTTATATCCCTTCATATATGGGTGATAGAGAATGATTTAAAGATCGTAATTCAGAGTTATAGCTGGCCTTAAGACAGGATAGTAAGAAGCTAAAAATCTCCTTGGCAAGTAGAATGGGGAAACTGAGACAAATAGCTGAACAAACTTGCTGACACAGAAGGTCACCTCCCTAGAGATAACATCTAGGACTCAGTTATATTTTACTTCCAGGTCTAGAAAAGCAGCAAAACCAGGTGGGCAAGGCCAGCACCTGCTGCAAAGGCTAATAGCCCCCACCCCTTCCCTGGTGCTCACCAATCAGGGGAGACTACCACCCTGAAAAAGCACATGTGGAAAAGCTGATTAATATTCTATTGAGACCCTCCTCTAAGACCTCCTGGCCTTCACAAACACTCCAAACATAGGACCCAGTGAGTGCTCTCCCTCGCAGGAGAATGCCTGTGCCTTTCGCTTCCCTCTTCTCCCTCCACAGGCAAGCCCCTCCTACATTTTAAGGGGCTTCTCAAGTCTTGCAA
>PVJC01018359.1:0-31433 GCA_004026665.1 Murina feae | reverse complement strand
GTGGGAAAGGAAGGCAGCAGGGGACGGGTGAGTGGGAAAGAGTTGGCGGCCTGCTTGGTGGCTTCCCAGGTCCCTTCCGGGGATCAGGGAGCAGGAAAAGGCTGGCCTGACCACGAGGCGGGGTTTTTCCTGCTTTCTGGTGGCTGGAGGAAGATGGGCAGTAGGCAAGCTTGGGAGGCAGGCAGCACCCAGCCCTGGCCACAGCTCAAAAACGAGAACAACATGCAGGGGAGAGCAAGAGTCTGAGAGATCAACATAGAGGGGGTGCCTGCTCCAAGCCTCCACAGTGTGCCTGGTGGCAGGTCCCCAAAAGGTAGACACACACAGGAGGACTGCTCCGAGCCTCTGATGCGGCTGGGGGCAGGTCCCCAGTGGCCACACACACACACACACACACACAAAAGGCGCCTGGCAGACTGGGGCCATCATAGGACATCCACTGAGGGGTCCCAGACTGTGAGAGGGCACAGGCCGGGCTGAAGGACTCTCTCCACCCGAGTGCACAAATTTTTGTGCACCGGGCCCCTAGTTAACATATAATATGAGAAAAATAATTCAGTCCATTTAATCAGGTTCATCTTTCTCTAGTAGGCAGGTTTTCTATTACTGAGTATTAGCTATCAGAAGAAGGAAAATGTGTTTTCTAGAATTTGATTTAAATTACTTGAGTGTAAACCTGTATTATCAGAAGGCGACTAGGCCATTTCAATGACAATTAGCATTACATTTTCCAGAGTTCAACAGATTGAAATGCATCTTTCAGGTTACAGTGATTTTAAGTAAGTACACTATCCTACCCTTTAAGAATCAGCCGCTTTAGAAAGAATTTAGATGAAGGCTTTACCATTGCTATTCTGACAGACAATGACAGCATTTTAGATACAATGCCTACTAAATAAAAAACATGAAATTCAGCTGGACCTTATTAATCATGTTATTTGATGGAAATATATTCAATAAATATTCTCATGAAAAAACGGCCTTTTCCTCTGAAATATTAAAATAGTTATAAAAGGTTTATGACAACCAGTGTGAAGGTGTAGTTAGAGCCTCCATTTATCAAAATAAGCTTCACTCTCCATGGTTCCAAGAAAAAAGTGAAACTCCATAAATATTATCAATAATGATGATGGAAGATTAGGAATTTGGAAGCATGTATTCCTTAGCTAAGATTTGATTTATGACTGGGTCAGTCTATGAGTATGATTACAAAAAAATCTATAATAAAGAGTGGGAAAGTTGAGCCGGATTTAACAGATGGGTCATAATTATATATATCATTTAGTGATCTCATTGCTTATCATATATCTCATAGGAATTTGTTAATAAATAATCAATATTAATTGAAAAAATGTACATTGACAAAAGAGACAATATTGCATATTGACAAAAGAGACAATCATACTAAATGATTGTTAACACAGGAATATTTATGTATTGAAGACTAAAATATCAACAGCAAAAGTATTAGTAAAATAAGAAGCTAAACAAAATTCATTTTTATTGATGATTCTATCATTAGCATCTCTAAGCGGTCACTGTAACCAAAAATGATATAGCTGACCTTAATAATATAATAAAAAGAAGATTGAATAGTGGTAAAATACCACATTTTAAAAGAGAATATCTATATTTAAGAGTTCATGCCCATGCAAAAACACTGATCATTTTACTTGGTTAATGAAAAAAAGTTTACTAAATTCAGAAAAGGCATAAATTGTACTACCTCATTTTATGACTATAATGTATTACATATTATTAAAACTAACTGAAAATTTGAAAAAAGATAATTCACTTAAGGAATTACTTCATCAAAGGGGAAAAAATGCAATTAGAGATAATAATGAAAATAATAGCCCAACTACCAGCTATTATAAATTCTCATAATGTGTTACTTAGGTTGTGATATAAGATGAAAATACAATTAAATGCACAGTGTTATAGTTCATTTTTATATTTATTATGGAAAATGCTAAACAGAAATAGAATTTAACAAACTGTTATGTATTCAACAATTATTTTTCAATAATAATTAGTTTATTTGTTCAAATCCAAGTCAAAACAATGATTACATATTGCATTTGATTGTTATGTCTTTTTAGTGTTTTTTAATCCATAAGTTTTTCTCTCTCTTATATTGCATTTTTATAATTAAGGAAAGTAGGTTATTTATCCTATGAAGTTTCCAAAATTCTAGATTTTTCTCCTTGTATACACATCTGTCAATGGCCAGAATTACCTATAAACTGGTGGTTTCGCTATAGAAGCCCAATCAGAATCAGGCTTGATGTTTTTGACATGAAAATTTCATGGGGATAGTGTAAGTTTATCAGAAATAAAGAATGTTCAATGATCTCTCTTTTTGTGATATCAATAGTGGTCATCCACTAAATCCAACCTTTGAATTTATGAAGAGGAAACATTATAATTCTATTGTTTCTTCTTTATTCATTAGTTGGAATAATTCTGTAAAGAAAGACCTAGGTTACTTACCCTGAGTTACAGGAAAGACAGGTGAAGTGTTTGAGATGCTTTCCCAGTATTTACACGTTTTCAGAGTATTATGTTAGTTTCCTGACATCATGCAAAGATTATAAATGATATCAATTTTTAAGTATTATTGAGAATTTATAAATTTTAACATATTTCACATGATTTAATCTGTTTTAGTTCTTTCTTTTTTTCTATTATTCTTTCTTTCCTTCCTCCTTTTTGTTTTCTTTTTCCTCAAAATATCCCAGTTTTAGCCAATAGGAGCTGGCTTTTCAGTTATTGTGACACAGCTGTAGCTTCCTTATTTGCTGGTGTGAAAAGATGTTTCAGGCTCAACTTTCCTATTTCCTGTTCCAGATGTCATATCAGTCATTTCCCCAAAGGGCCTCAAAAGTGTGGACAAATTAAAAAGTGCAATAACAGAATATGTTACTACAGACTATATAAATGTTATGAAGCATTCCTAAATTCTGAGCTGGACATCAGTAAGCATAATCTGGTTTTCAGTCTACATATCTCTTGGTACAAACACTGGGTTAAGAACTGTAAGTTCTACACTCATGTAGCAATTATTATAAAGTTTTAAATATACAAATTTGGATTATGTTTTTTCCTCACAATTTATTATGAGTGTTTTGTGTTTGGTCACCTAAGTATTTTCCTGTAATCTATCTACCACAAAGTTGTGATTCCTAGTATGAGCCAATGCTTTACAAATTGTATTTGATATAAAAACACCAAGTGTGGAAATTCCAGAAAGCCAAACTAAATAGCAGCACATACCAGTTTCAAAACAATTATTATTATAAAGAAGTAAAAAAATCCATTAGTTAATATCCATTAGTGACAATATTAAATGTAACAAATTATTATAATCTAGACTTCATCTAAAACAATCACATAAACTTACAGAATTTTCAGAACCCAATCTATATGGTTCTTAATTAGTTGCTTGCTTACATGTAGGTGGCTCTGTCGGGTTGCATGCATCCAAGTATTTTCATATGACAAAGAGGCAGTGTAGCATCAATGCTACAAATATGGATTGTGAAGTCACACAGCCTTGGATTCAAAAGAAGTCACCTAACGTCACTTTATTTCAGTTTCTGTGCCTTTAAAATTAGGATAATAGTTATTGTGAGAATTTAAATGAAATACAGTCCTGTAATAATTTATCCAGATTCTAAACTATAGAGCAGTTTAGAGTTTTAATTATCCCCCTGGTTTCTCTGTGGTGGTATTAATGTGTGTGATCACAGAATGTTGCTCTAATCCCCATTGGAGAATTATTGTGCTCTCATATCTAAGCATAAGCTATTGATTTTTCCAGTCTTCTTAAATCTCTTGAATAGTATTGCATCCTTTCAACACCTTCCATCCCTTTTTCTTTTTAAATGGGAAAGTTTCTTCAAGATTTGTCAGGCTTATTGCATTTCTTAAAACATATGTATTAAATTTATTTCTTTATTATCATTTTTTGTTATATATTGAATCACACTGGTATATATATGTAATGTAAAAATATGAAGTATACTACATTTGATTACCACACACACAAAAAAATGAAAAGCACTACAAAAAATAATATTCCTGTAATACTGGTGACCTCAATATTTATTTTGGATTATTATGCAGCTTGTGAAAGGTCAGAAACATTCAATAGTCATTTGAATATTGAATTTTATCTCTCATCCAAAAACATTAAATATAAATACTCAAGAAAAAAATAATTTTAAAGCATCCATGATTAAAAATAAAGTGACAACTGTTATTTTTGTAAAATATATTTTTATTGATTTCAGAGAGGAAGGAAGAGTGAGAGAGATGGAACATCAATGATGAAAGAGAATCATTGATTTGCTGTCTCCTGCATGCCCCACACTGGGGATGGAGCCTGCAATCTGGGCATTTGCCCTGCATGGAATCAAACCATGACCTCCTGGTTCAACCACTGGGTCACGCCGGCCAAGCAAAAAAGTGACAACTTTTCGAAATGAATAACCTCTCTGTCTGGGTCTTATTGACTGCACTGTGCTTCCCTGAGTGTGAGCCAGGCACACATTTAGCAGCAGAGGGACAAGGCGCGGAGAAGACGGAACACTTCGTCCACACCACGCAGACATTTAAAAACAAATCCCCAGGAATGAAATGACGGCGGTCTATATAGACCTCCCAGTTTCCCTTTCCCATTTGTTATTATTTCTCTTCCTCTAAATCCACATGAAGCTCTAATGCTCTCAAATACCTGACTCTTTAAGTAACTCAAAACCTATCTGCACGGTGGCCACTTCAGAATTCTCTTTCCTCTTACCTGACCTTTATTAAACAGGCATTATTAAAGACGTTTTTCTTTATCTCCACTTGAACTGGAAACCTAATGAATTCTTCTATTTCATTCAGTTAAACACATTCTGTCTGTCTTTGCTATATGCACCTGGAAATCGTAATAGTTGGCAAAAATCTTCCCTCACTGGTAATAATTCCAAAAGTTCCTTAGTACTAGATAAGACTAACATACTTGAATATCATTTGGCGGACCAAATGTGCTGCCCATGTTTTACTAATAACACTCTTTTAAATTTCTGAACATACAGAAGGTTGTGAATTTCAGAATAGAACAAAAGTAACTTTCACAAAAAAAGAAGTGGAGACTATTATAAAAGGGAGAAAGTCTAAAAACCTGTTTGTCAGTTTCATCTATATGACTAAGTATTGAGTCTACCTCCAAAGACGTGTGAAAATGTTTCCAGGTTCAAATTTTCATGTTTATTTCCACAGACTACATAGAGAAATGCCAACCTGACATCTTTGCTTCATTTCCCCAGTGTAAGAATCTACCAACGAGGTTTATTGGTAACTCAATGAGGTTTATTTTGCAGAACATAATACTTAGATATGTTTAACTCATGTTTCTTAGGCAGTGGTGCAAGCTAATTGTGTACTTAAGGTAACAAATAAAACTTGTTTAAAACCCATTATTTGGCCCTACCAGGTTTGGCTCAGTGGATAGAACCTAGGCCGGTGGACTGAAGGATCCCAGGTTTGATTCCGGCCAGGGCCACATGCCCGGATTGCGGGCTTGATCCTCAGCAGGCAGCGGGCAGGAGGCAGTCACTCAATGATTCTCTCTCATCATGCATCTTCCTATCTCTCTCTCCCTCTCCCTTCTTCTCCGAAATCAATAAAAATACATCTAAAAAAATAAAAGCAGGGCAAAGAAACCAAAACCCCACACCCATTATTTGAATTCTTTGTAAATCTTTAGACTCCTGTAGGGTTTTTAAAAGAAAACACAGAGTGAAAAGCAAAGTTCACACACCTTCTAAAGTACTCTTGTATTTTAACTATGCAGTATATTTGAGGAATTAAACTTTTACGGGAGATTAAAAATATTCTAAAATGGCTCTAGGGGACGAATGGACGATAATGCAAAAATGGTTGAGAAACAGTGGATAACCACGGCAGCTAAGAAAAGGAGTCATAAGATGATACAAAATGGAGGAACCCCAAGCCATGGAAGTTGAACTCGGAAAGGGAAAAAAGAATTTGGACTCTGGAAAAGAGATGAGTCAGAACTTTTTTGAGGTTTATTATAGCTCAACTTTTGATTTACATGTTCTGTTCACTTGTCCACATGATTTACCAATCCTGAACCTCATTTTCTTAAATCTATATGGAGATGATATCAAAGCCCATCAGATTGTTGAACTGAATGCAATAATGTAAATGAATACTTAGTACAGAGTCTAGTGCATTAAAAATAATCAATGCATGGTGTTAAGTAAAAACAATGTTTAACAAATTTATATTGACCAAGTGCAACACTGAGGTGATTGTCTTCAAAAGCCTAGAAAATGACATTAGAAGACGGATTTAAATTAAAATATAAAAGAGTCCCTCAACAATCAGAGGGATCAAATTAAAAAAAACAAAACGAGTTATTGAAGGAAGCTTTAGAACTTCTATTTCTGAAAAATTTTAGATGACTACACCTCCATCTGTTCAGGATGATTTACACATTCATGAGCCTTAAGGAGAGAGGCTAGGCCAGATGGTCTTCCATCCTCTTCCACCTCTATTATTTTCAAACCTCAAATAGTTTGTGTTAAATATGCTAGCTTCAAATCATTTATAATGGACATAATGGAAAAGATAAGATTCCAGCCCATGTTCTAAAGGACACAATAGCTTACATCTTGAAACAATTTGTTCGGCCTGTAAAATTTTGTCAGAAGTAACAAATGATGGTGGAATTCATAATTAACAGTTCCAGGGCTTGCTTGAATATAAATCAGAAAGAAACAATATTTGATTAATGCATTACTGAGAGTTCATGTTCAGTAGCCCTATGTGAATTGTCACTGTGTGTTCCCCAGCTCGTTATGATTTATCTTCATCAGCCATAGGCCAAAATTACCTAACTCCAATTATTTTGCTTCCCGGTTTCAAGAGAGAGGGAGAGAAATTATGTCAGTCTACCACAGGAGATGGCTGAAAATGCCTGAGGTAAAGAAAGTAATCTACTGTTCTCTGACATTCACTGCCTGATAGTCACTCACATTAACAACCATTCAAACTCGTTTAGTGCAAGCCAATTGCTTCTATTTCCCTCTTGTCAGTTACATTAGCTTCCAAACAAATTTAACTCTTATAAAATTAAAAAGAAAGAAAACCCTCCCAAAGCCTGACAAGGGCATCTATGGGTCCTGACAGAATACAATGTTTCTTAGATTACCAACTTTAATAAAATAATCTCCAAATTCCAATTCTCACAAACACCACCCCCCTTCAGAATGTATGCTCACTTCATTCTCTGATTTTTTTCTCCCTTAAGCCAGGGGTGTGATGATGGGCAAATAAATATGTTTAACAAGATAAAAAGGGAAAAGAAAAATCCTTCACTCACACTAAGTACAACATCAGCAGAAAAAATGTCCTTAATTTCAAGGGAGACTAAGCCATTATTTATGATTATGAGATAGAGATCAAGTTACATTTCAAACTGTCAAGTATAATCTAATATTCTTTCACTAAGAACTATTATAGTCATATAACAGACCATTAACTTTCAAACATTTTAAAGCTCACAAGGTTCACATCAGCAAAAAAGACTGCAAAAAAGAAATGGAGATGACATTTAGGTAACAAGTAAGTGCCAATGCTCCATTATACCACCTAATGGAGATAATAGTGTTGATGTTTACCTATTATGTAGTAATATAAGACTTTGATGTTTGACAGATTAACTATTCTTATATTATTTAAAACATAAATCACATATGTATGATTTATACAACAACCAATGATGTGAATCTTAGCCATCTTTCTAATTTTAGTTAATTTTATCTTGTTTTCTCCTCTGTCTGTGGGTGTTTTTGTCAGACAGAGGACAGACTGGCTCCACCAAGGCTTTTGTGGTGGAAAAGCCAAAGAATGGACACAGATACTACACTCCCCAAGACCGCCTCACACTCCCACCCGAGGGAAAAGCAACAGAACCAATTATATTTAGAAATAAATAACGGTCCAATCCTGGGTGAAGGATGAATTTCAGTTCAAGAATGAGTCTAACACCTTTCAATGTGTTCAATTAATAAAAGAGCAGACTCCAGTTAACTCTACCTGGGTGAGGTGGATTAATGTTGAAAATGAAGCAGTAAAACAAATTGCAAGAAGCTGCAAATATTGACAAAATCTGCACATTATCCTTCCCAGAGATAGTAATTAAGTTCTAAGGAAAAAAAAACACATTTAAGGTATACATCAACACTGACAGGCTTTTCTGTTTTCCAACCTATGAGAATTGCATAATTTGAGGAGTCATTTGTTTATCACTGAATCAGTTAATGTTAGAAGGATTTCAAACCATCAACATAAAGCCTACAGCTATTTCAGGAGGCTTCCATCCTATCTTTGTTCAAAGAAAATAATATTTTTCTGAGAAAATTTCATAAATGCAGTTTCCCTTCTGCCTTTTCTTTACTGTGATGTTCTGAATGTCTTTGAGTGGAATAGACATAAGTAAGCTACCAATTTTTCTCCCCTCCCCCCCATTATATCTGGTACAATTATTTCATTAAAATAAAACAAGATGATTTAACATCTCGGACAAAAAAAGATAGGAAGAAAACAAAATTTATTGGGGTGCAGGGGGGAGAGAAACAAAACTTGGAAGGGGGTCCTAAATGGGTTACCCGATTAAGCTCTTGGTCTAGGGGAAATTCATATAATCTGTCAGCTTCTGATTGGTCCCTTCAAGGAATTCTGGCAATATTCAATTATATCAAAGCTTAAGTTCCCACCTGTGGGAGGACTGCCACTTCAGGTCCCAGGTGACATCACTGTTCCCGCCTGACCCGGTCAAGGGTAAAGTTTTCCCTACTCAGCCAGGTTCCCACAGGTCCACTGTTTGCTCCAGGGCTGACCTCCCTTCCCCCTACCTCCGCATGGTCCCTGTCCCTGACTGCCTACCTAGTCCTATTTTTCTATCTTAATTCAAGTTCCACCTTTAAGTTCTTATAACTAGTATCTAACCAGGAATTATCTACCCCTTCTAGACTAAGCTCTAAGTTACAAGAGTATTTTTTCCCCAGATCTTATAAGGACAAAGATACTAAAATTCTAACCAGCAAATCTTCCTACTGGCTTTACTACTAACTGTCCATCGGACACACAGTTTTTAGAAAATCAATTTGCTCATAGCCACAAGACAAAATAATTTGGTAGCGACAAAAGGCAAAGATCTATTCATAGGGATTGCCTGAAGGCTGTGCATTATAGACATTGATCTAGGCATCTCCATTTTATTCTTGAATTAGGCCTGAGCCCCACAGAAAAATACTTTTTCTTATTCTTAGCATTAAGACAGGTATATTTTTCTGAAGTAACTGATTTATTTCATCTTATAAAAACTGTGACTTCTGTGGATAAGATCATTGATATAGAGTTTTTGGATTCACATCCCAGTTCAACCAGCTAATTAATAATTGGGTGACCTTGACAAAACAAAAACACCTAAACTCTGAAATGTCTTTTCTGTGTAAGGAAAATATGACAACATCATCACTTTGCAGGATCATTGCAATGATAAATAACATAACCCGGATGTCAATACTGAACACAGTTCTCAGAGTGCTGTAGTGATTGACAAACATTAGCTCATATTATAAACAATAATAACTGTCATAGTTATCAATTATACAGATTTTGCTTCCATTACTAATAAACTCAAAAACAAATGGTCTCCTCTCATAACATCAGAATTTATAACTTAACCAGAGGCCCGATGCATGAAATTAGTGTAAGGGGCTCAGCCCTCGCAGTAGGGGGGCTTGCATTGGCCCCTGCTGCACTGCAGCTGCCTTGACACCCCACTGCCAGTGCGGCTGCTTCTACCTTGGCGCCCTGCCCACTACGACAGCTGCCCGTGTATCTGCCCCTGGCCACTGCGGCTTCATCCGAAAGGTCATCTGGAAGGACATCTGGAAGGATATCTGGTTTAATTAGCATATTATGCTTTTATTATTATAAATGTCTGTCTACTATCATAACCACCAAACATATCTGTTTTTCACTCCTAATGTCCTATTCCCCCTCCCCAAGGTACTTATCAGCTTAATACTATTCTATTCAATCTTGTATGTCCTAGTAAACCATCTCAAATTATTCTTGAAATTAACAAGGTGGTAAATAACGTATTTTATGTAAATATATAAATAATAAAATACTTTCTGAATAATGTTTTATATCCTATAAAAGTAACATGGACATTATGCTTTCTGGTTCTCAAGTTCACAGGGTTTATCAATACCATTGGACAACAATGAGGAATAAATATAACCACTCAGGATAAAATACTCAACTTCTCTGAAATTAATCCACAATGAAAACAAAAATACTTTGGAATCAGGCCAGTGTCTTAGCTGAGATATAGCCTGTACTATGCCCTATACATAAATATATACAAAGACCATACAAAACACAAAATTATTACAGCTTAGCTGGCGAGAAAAGCAAAATATCATATAAATATGTATACAGTCAGGAAAAAAAATAATCCAATTTTAATAGTAAATAATATATTAACACACTCTTTGCCAGCAAGCACTCTAACAAATGAAATAAATCTTAAACATATAAGTTTAAACTAAAAACTATACAAGTTTTTAAAAATTTATTACATTACTATTTGCCATGAAAAAAAGGTGTTGATAATTCACTTCTAAATTGAACAACAAAAATAGATAAAATTAGTTTGCTATTTGTTATTTTATTATCTTTTTCATCTGAGATATTTGATGTTGACTTTATATTCCTTATTATTCCTCTATCCCCAATAGAATTAAATTATATTTTACATTGCATGGTTATTATCCAAAGGTAGATGGGTTTTTATAAAATTTCCTATATAGAAATTATGCCTACATAATTTTTAAAAACATTAAGTTGACAAGCAGCCCAACTGTAGTAAGATTCTCTACTGTTTAAGTGTTCTAATGAGTCAAAATTTAAAAGAACAAATGGACAGTTCATAAATTTGATTCTTCTGACATGGTGCACTTACTAGTATTAATAATATTACCATCTGAAACTGATGAATTTATATTTTAATGTATGCCTTCTCCCAAACTCAATTTAGGACTTCATTCTACCCAATGCTAGGTCATTTTATTAAATTAAGTAATAGAAATTTGTTAATGCAGTTACTATCTCTAACAACCTAACCTTAAAGAAACATTTAACTAAGTTCTAATCCAGGGCCAAAGATTTTGTATTGAAATTAAAACAAAATCCTAAAATCAAAGCAAAGTGATATGTTTTACACCTGAAAAGCCAAAAAAATAACACTTAGAAGTTGGAATCCCTTCCGAACGGAGTTACTGGAATGAAAATACTGCTGAATGACTTATGAAGTGCCAGAAATGTGTCCTCATACAAGCAATCTTGGGAGTAAATCTAGTGGTATCTTCCAAGCTGTAATAGTTCAATTTCATTCTTGCATTAACTTTGATTAAAAAGAAAAGGATTTTGTCCTGGCTGGTTTAACTCAGTGGGTAGAGCATCGGCCTGCAAACTGAAGGGTCCCAGGTTCGAGTTCAGTCAAGGGCACATGCCTGGGTTATAGGCTTGATCCCCAGTAGAGGGCACGCAGGAGGCAGCCAATTAATGATTCTCATCATTGATGTTTCCATTTCTCCGTCCCTATCCCTTCTTCTCTGAAATCAATAAAAATATATTTAAAATAATAACTGAAATAAAAAGAAAAGCATTTTGCTAGGAAATAAAAATAACTCAAGCCTCAATTAATTGTGTGGTTCAAGGTACAAGACTTTATGAAACGCTCAATTATAGGTATTTACAGAAAAAGTGTGTATGTATGTCCTGAACTAACTTGCAATATTATGAGCATATTTAGTTCCTGAATAAACCACTTAGTATAATCATTCATTCTAACTTTACATACATGGAAACCAAAGTCAGGAAGTTAAAGTTAACAATGTGTCCATGACTAAAGATCCATCTATTTTTTCTACTTCGCTTTTGGTAAATATTCTTCTTATATGTAATAAAAATTTAATTATGTAAATTAATAGCTTTAAATAATGTTATGAAATAAGAAAAGTACTTATAAACTTATTACACGATTTTTATTCTTATTTCATCAGACCTTGATATTCCTCACGGTATCTTATATTCAAATTAAAACTTTACACATAATTTGAATGGCTACATATTTAATCCTGATATAGTGTAATTTATAAAATTACCTCCTTATGTTGAACATTTAGTTTCCAATTTCTAAAACTACATGCCTTGTTGGTTTAAAGATAGGTTTGCTTGTGTGTGCATTATTTTAATACTAATATCACAGTTGAAATAATGAATATAAACATTTTTATAATAATTGCATGCACTTTCTAGGACAATATATAAGAGAGAAAATAAGTTACATTTTATTTGAAACATGAAATAAATTAGGAGTAAGAACATAAATGCTGAAATCCTAGTAAATGAATATTTTTAAGTTCTATTAGCTTTTTTCTGTTTTAATTGCTTTATTATGTGACAGTTATTTAATAAGACAAAACATTTTTAATTGACAAAATAGATTTCTTGAAGTATTAGTTTAAATATAATTAAAACATTTTAAAACACAAGGTTAAATATAATTAGAAAGTTCATGTCACAACTAGTGCATAGTGGACCGAGGCTGCTCCTGAGGACGGCCTGCAGTGGCATGTGTGTATCTGGGGAGAGGAAAACTCCCCTGCAGGACACAGATAAGTGAGTGGGTGGGAAGAGAGACATAGAAAATGAAGATATCTAGTCTACATTTAATTTATGTGTAGCCATAGCTATATCACTGTCTATAGCCCAGCGGTGTGGCTCAGTGGTTTTATGTCAACCCATGAACCAAGAGACCACTCGTTTAATCCCCTTCCGGGCTCAATCCCCCGTGGGGAGTGTGCAGGAAACAGTTGATGGATGATATTTCTCTCTCATTGATATTTCTTTCTCTCCTCCTCCCTTCTTTACTCTCTAAAAATTATGAAAAACATAAAAAATATATATCTATAACTATTTCTATGCTTTTACTCAGCATAGCCTTGTCTACTGGGAGAGAATGATCTAGACACTGAAGAATGGGCAATTCCTTTACAATCTTATTTAGGGGATAAGAAAAACTACTGATTTCAGTTTGCATTTTTTAAAGATACCATTTCCTAACTCAGTAACTTTATTGAAAGTACAAACAGATCTTACCTGGCATATTGTATTACCAAAGAAATGGCTGTTCCCAAGAGTGCCACTGTGGGAGTTAGCACTCAGAATTCATGTGTCATCTTTTAAAGTGATAATGTAATAATACTTTCATTTAAATTCCATGAGATACAGATGTAGCAACTAAAGAAGAAAAAAATTAAAACAGCTACTTCCAAACCACACATGATGGCAAAAGGCATTTTGGGATAATAAAACTGTAACTACAAAAGTGTAAAATAAAAAAGGCCAAACTTCCTATTTCATGCCGACAGATTATGAATGACTTAAGGAGTCTAGGGTTATAAAAAAGGTGGTATAACAGGTTTTTTTAAGAAAAAGGGATCCCCATAAGAGAGCACAATTTTTTAAAAAAATAAATCCTCACTGGAGGATATATTTTATTGATGAATGAGATAGAGAGAGAAAAAGAGAGAGAAACAAAGATTAATTGCCTCCCATGCACACCTGACTGAGGATCTAACGGAAACCTAGGTATATGCCCTGACTGGGAACCTAACCTGATACTGTTCTGGGTGTGCAGGACAATACTCTAAGCCACTGAACCACCAGGATGGGGCCAACTTTTTAAAAATTGCTTAGATTGTGCACTAGTGTACATGGACAAAGGCACACACATAACTGAAAAAAATAATAATGCAAAGACTATACACTTGCAAGGAAAGCTCTCTCTCCTGCTCCCTTCCCTTCTCTCTCTAAAAATTATTGTAAAACATTCCCTGGGTAGAATGATACAGCTTATACAGGAACAAGGAAGTCGGATGAATCTGAACTCAGGGCGAGAATGAGAGTGGGGAGAGAAGCAAAGGGAAACGGAAAGAAAGTAACACCGTAAGTAAAATGTTCCTTTCCTCAATACAGTTGATCCGAAGCCCTTTCATCCAGCGCGTCACAACCTACTTACAGATCAACTGGGCTTGAGTGACGGAAATTTGCCCAGCCAGAGTGATGCCGTATTTGTCACAAAGATTGAGTTGTACTTTCATATTAGAACAACAACAACAACAAAAAATGGCAGTGCATGATTATTGCCACAAGCACGGGGTTGCTGGGGGGATAAAGCGAGCACCTTAACAGTAGGTAGTAATGGAAAATGTCTATCTCTTTCCCCTTGCAAGGTAGGCAGCTGTAATACTCTGTGTTATACTGCCAAATGATTTCTCACACCAAACTTCTTAAATATCACCTGTCCAAGCTGAGAATATATTTTCAACTGAATGTTCCTTGCTAAAAACCACAATATACCAAAGGCTATATGGTCCCATAAAAATTAAATATTAGATACTGTTTATAACATAGAAGCTCTGTTCCACTGACTTGCCAAAGGCAGGAACACATTTATTTCTCTACTATTCAGATTTTTTATGATGGGTACATTAAAGTCTGTCATTACACTCTCATTTTTTTAAAAAGAATATTTCTAACTCTAACAGAATTTCTTCATCAAATCAATTCTTGATTTCAAATTCAAGCTAATAGTATATTAGCCAATTTCAACTTTATTGTTACAAAGATATGTATATACAGTATGTTTGTGTCAAAACATATTTCTAGGAGCTTAGCAGATTTCCAAATCTGACACTTTCTCTTTGAGCCAATTTTCATCCTACCAGTATAAGCTGATACTAACTCATTTTGTTAAAAGATAAAGAAATTGATCAAATGATTTTAAAATGCATTTTGATCATTGTTGCACTGAAATTGTAAACAACTAAATAGTTGATTACACTACACATCGATTTGTAAAAAGTTTCCTGGTTATTTATAATTATAATTACAAGTGTACAAATATGAAACTGAGAGAAATAGTTACCAGCTAAAAAAAGTAGAAATCCAAGTAACCTAGGCCTTACAATTTGCATTAAACGTAAAGACTCAGGAATAATTGAAGGAATAAATTACTAAAAATTCTCCCCGTTTTAATAAATCATGTGTAGAGTCATTTCCTTAAGGTGATATTTGTACTGCTGTATTATCATACAATCTCGTCTTGCTGACATGCTTTTTACTTTATAAGAACATTCCCCTAAAATCTGACAGAGTACACCACTCACTGTTTGTTCTTCACTTGAACACATAGGAGCTTTTTATCCCCTGCGTTGGTGAAAATCGCTGGAAGTCTAGATATTTAAGATTGTTCTACTAAGGCTTCTGATTTCATGGTGTAAGGAATCAAACTAATGATTTGCACTCAAGTATAGAACTTGATATAAACTTAAAAAACTAAGTTTTTTTCCTTCAAAGTTCTAGTAAGTTATCGGTGTTAATACTGTTTGTGTCATACTTGCACCCCAAGGAATGAGCTTTTAACCTCTAGCATGCTCGTATGGTGCTGTGGCGACACCTGGAGGGCACACTTTCTGCATAGGAGCACTGCAAATCAGGGAACTGAGGCATCGTGGGAGGGCAGAGAACAATAGCAGAAAGACAGAAGTGAATCAAGGCTTTAGCCTCGCCAAGTTCATGTAAGGTCAGCTGATGAAAACTAACGTGAAATCACATGGTGACTGTGTCCTTGACTCGATGCTCAGACCTGCCCATGATGAGGACATTGAAGATGCGCCAGCGAAGGTCACCATTTGACAAACTAGTCAGTTTTATAAGGCACCTACTGAACATTTTCAATGAACTTAGAACTATAAAACAGCCATTATGCATTTTAAAGTTTTTTCTATGCAAAAACATTAACAGTCTCCGTAATGTGAACAGTTCATGCACCAAGATACTAATATACATCATAATTTTACTCCCACAGGGGAAAAAAAAGAGCATAATATTTTAACTGTGGTTGAGTGAATTTACTTGAGTTTCTAATTCGAGGACAGCATACCCATGACTCTGAAAACATGAACACCATGGTGATTACATGCAACTCTGTGCAATCTGTTCTCTACCCTCTCCACCGAACTGCAGACCCATGACTATAACTGCCTACCAAATAGCTCATTTCTAATGCTAACCCTAGCTACTTCCACTTTAATACTTTCCCCAGTGTTTTATTCTTTCAACTTAAAACCTGCCACTATTCCTTAATATTCCAAGCCAGAATTCACTTGCAATGTGTCACAAAATTCTACTGATTGCACCTCTCAAATCCCTTTCAAATCTGCCTCCTTATTGGAATTCTTATCTTCACTGCTTCAGTTCAAGCACTGATCAATTTTTGCTTCGACTGATGTAGCAGCCTTCTAATCTCCTTGAAATCTTTCAATCCCTTCCCTAAACTACCACGAGAGAATCACTTCTCAAAACAAATCATTCCAAACATTGTAATGAAAAGAACTCAAACCAATTATTTTTAAAAATTCACTCCCTTAACAAAATATTTTCATGTGCTAGTATAAAAAATTAACAAGGTCTGTTGGGTGAGTAAAAAGATGGTTAGGTGAATAGGCATGTGATAAAGCAAATATAGCAACAGGCAAATTCCAGCGGTAGATTCACAGTGCTCATAGCATCACTCATTCAGATTTCTGCATGTTTCTAACTTTAAAAATGTCAATAAAAGTTATTTTTTAATGAAGTGGCTTATAGTTATGGCTACTATTTACTGTGGGCTACCTACATGCTAAGTAAGCATTTTACATGCATTCTTTCTGGTGGTGTGCAGGGAATTTTTAACACTTTTATAATGTTTTTGGCTCTCCAAAAAAACTGAGAAGGTGGCGAGGAAAAACGCCCTGATTTGTAACATTTGCCAATTTCCATTCTGTAATACTCCCAAGACAGAATTAGAAGAGATTAATATTAGTGTATTGTTATATAGTAGTTTCAACATACAGACAAAATAAACTTTGCCTTAAGAACATGGGTAATGGTGCAATGTATGAAAATAACATAAGGAAGTTTTGAGTAGTTACTACATTTGTTTAAAATATAACTGATGTTGTTTGTATAATTATTTTTAATTATTATTTTTAATTATTTAACAACCGGGGCAAAATTCCTGAATACTTAACAATTCTTAGCTTTAGCACATCATAAATATCTCACATATACCAAATTGGGCAGGTTCAAGTATTGACCATTACTTTACAGATGACAATATGACACATTAGAGCCATGAGGTTACATTACTTGCCCAGTAGTAAGTAGGAGAGCCAGCTTTCAATCTCCATTTTACTGACTCACGAACCTTAATTCATCACTGACAACACTAACGTTTTGCTGTTTGATGACGTTCTACTCATACTTCAAGATTCCTGTGTGCTCCCATAGAGCCAAAAATCACAACATATCATAACACTTATTAGTCTAATTATTTACCTACATGCCTATCTTCCAACCTCTCTAGGCAGCTCAGCATAAACATACACAGAGGAAGCCTGAATTTGAATCTCAGAGTTTATACTAGTGCCCGGCACATAGTAAGTATGGATACATGTGAACGACTAGGACAACAGACATTGCTGAGTGGCAGTAAAGCAGTTTTCATCCTAGACTGCCCAGCACTGAGGCAGCATGTAAAGGAAATCAAGAAAATGCAATATTAATTATAGTCTTGATTTTCTCATCGAATAGCTGTTTGATACTGATCAAATTATTTCACTACAGAGACCAAGTGCCCAGGTGTTTATAAAAGGGGGAGTTGGACTGACTTATGAAGCACTTCCTTTCACTAAAGCTGCATGACTGCATGCATGCCTTGCTGATGCCATGAAGACAGTAATGGAACAGCATGTGTCAAGAACTTTTCAGCCACGTACATAAAAGATAGACACTTACCAGGTAATCCTCACTGAAACACTTACAATAGCCAATTGTTGGAGGTAGGCCAAACTTTTAGTAATAGAAGAATAGTTAAATATGTACTACATATGTCCAGTAGAACATAGAGTAAGCATTAAAGGTGATTGTTAGAACATCCTGCAGAAACACAGGAAATGAGATATGATGGCAAGTAATAAGCAGAATATAATATTGTACATATCTTACATTCACAACATAAAGCAAAAACCACAGGCATCAGGAAAAATAACTGTAGTGTAATAAGTGCTTAAAAATCCATCTGCCCTAACCGGTTTGGCTCAGTGGATAGAGCGTCGGCCTGCGGATTCAAGGGTCCCATGTTTGATTCCGGTCAAGGGCATGTACCTTGGTTGTGGGCACATCTCCAGCAGGGAGTGTGCAGGAGGCAGCTGATTGATGTTTCTCTCTCGTGGATGTTTCTGACTCTCTATCCCTCTCCCTTCCTCTCTGTAAAAAATCAGTAAAATATATTTTTAAAAAAATCCATCTGCGAAATTTGGTGTAATGCTGCTATATATAATTTATATAAAAATGACTGGGGTGTTTGAGTTCTAATGAGCTCTTTATAAAATCTGGAACTTTTAGCAAGGGGTCTTCAGTTTAGGGGTGCTTAGCACACCCCTGTCACATTTTCTCCTCCTGAGCAGAGATTACTGTTCAAGCACACAATGCACACACAAACAAAAGACACAGAATTCACCAGGAGAGAATGGAGAAACATGAAAGGGAGTGGAAAAAAGAATGATTCTGCTTTTTAGTACTCCTCAGTATCCCGTAATATAATTTTTAAGGTGATATCCAAATAGCTAAAATTAATTGCAAATTTTTAAAAGAAAACCCAAATTAGTTTAATTAAGCTGAAAAAAATCAAATATTAATTGAATTCAAAGAGCTGACCTTTTCTCAAAGTAACGGTTCATTGATGGAACTTGGCCTTAAAAAAGTGAGGTTTTCCCTCTGTGGACAGACAGTAAGCCAGAGTGAAGTAGGGGCAGACGATAAAGGATTATCTGAGTCAGCTGGAAGGAGGATACGGAGGAAATGTTTTCTCCCTGTTGCTTTCAAATCAAACAGCATTCTGTAATCTATTGATTGACATTATGTGAGGTGGAAATAAAATACTGGGAGGGGGACTTATTTAAGTAAAATTAAATACAATGATGATTCAGTTTCCACAGTCACTTGTTAGAAGGGGACCTACATGTTACTTAAGTTACTTGTTAATTTCACTTTTTAAAAACAAGATAAATGAGCCCTGGTCTGTGTAGCTCAGTTGGTTAAGCATCATCCAGTCACTGAAAGGTCTTGGGATGGATTCCTGGTCAGTACACATGTCCAGGTTGTGGGCCAATCCCCAGTCGGGCTGCATGTGGGAGGCAGGCGACAGAGATTTATCTCTCACATTGCTATGTCTCTCCGTCTCCCCTTCCTCTCTCTCTAAGATCAGTAGAAACACTTTTAAAAAAATAAATGAGAAAAATGTTGTCTTCTCTCCAACACCTTATGTCCAGCTCTACCATTGACTAGTAAGAATTCAAAATTCATTGACAAAGTACTTAAGGAAAACAGGACCAAAGGAACATCTTCTGGTGAGTGAAAAGCTATTGTTATTTTCATTTTGCAATTCTGTTGTTTATCTTTATTGCTGAATATATCACAGATGTCCCCTTTTTTCCTCATTGACCCCTTCAGAAATTTAATATACTCATCCAACAATCACAAGTTCATGAATATACCAATTTTTTTTTAAGTTATATTGGTTTTTTCCTGAAAGCATTGTGCTTTAAAATGTAATTATATAAAGGTGGTAAAATGAAGAAAAACTTAAGATAATATTGTTTAGTATTGAAGAAATTATACCTTTAAGACATATTCTTAAACTTTAGTGTAATAATTTACTGAGTGGCAAAAAAGAAGTTAAAAATTAATGCAGTATGTAAAAAAAGATTATTACCATTTATATTTCAAAACTAGATATCCATTCCTTGATTCATGTGTATGAATCTTAGAGAAGAAAACACTTCTAGCAAATCAATATAGTAGAATTTCCATTAAACTTTACTCTGAAATATGAGCAAGCACGTTAGATGCTCTTGATTTATAGAAACACCTAATAATTGGAACAGAAATTATTTTCTTACCTTCTATAATTACTGTCAAAATGGAGCTATATGTATTTATTTAATACTTATGTAAAAGCAAAGCCTTGTTTTAACAATAAAGTATTACAGATTCACATGTAACATTAGAACAAAAATATGATGTTTGTTTATTTTAAGGGGTAGATATTACATGACAAAATACAGTATTTGATTAAAAATGAAGTGACTAACAAGTAAAAATAAAATTTTTTTCTGATTGTTTATTATTCCTTTATTGTGAAGGACTATGTAGAGGTGGGAAATAACAACAAAGGCAGAGAATGAAAGATGAGTGGTTTAAACTCGAACTTCACTCGTATGATTGGGCTGAGATAATTAAAATGGACACCACTCATGATTTCTAGGTCATGTCATAAGTAGTGACAGACAGATTTGCACAGATCTTGCTTGGGGTGATATAAAAGGCATGGATTTCTGCCCTTTTAAAGTTTTTAGGAGATTTACCAAGTTTAATAGTACACTAAAAATTAGGATTCACCCATAATCTTTTATCTTGGAATATGGTTTTTCTCTCTGCAGTTTATGTGCAGGTTGGTGAAGTAGAAAAAGAGCAGGGGAGTCATCCCTCCAGCATTTATTAGTTATAATAAAGCGGTAACTTGCGGAAAGACAGTGAAGACCGAAAAAGTGGAACTCAAAGATGATGATCCAGTCTTCAGATTTAGTTAAGAGTCTATTTAAATGATGAAAATAAGGTACATCTGTATATACTATTCTTTTTTCCATTCAAGAAATTGTAGAGTGGCTAACATTTGCCAAAAATGCTCTTATAACTAAGATGGGTCTGGATAAGTGAGTTTAAGAATAATCATGAATCTGTACTCCTGCTCAAGAAAATGTGACTGCATTGGGGTTGGGGGGTGGGACCCAATTAAAGAATTTTCTTTCTTATCCCAAAGTAAAGAAAATCCTATGTAATAAAAGCCTAATATGCTAAGTGTCCGGTTGTCTGATCGGCCGTTCAACCAATCAAAGCGTAATATGCTAATGATATGCTAAGGCAACTCAAATGCTGGCTATGACGTGCACTGACCACCAAGGGGCAGACACTTCGACCAGCAGGTTAGCATGCTGCTGCGGTCCGCCTGATCAGGACTGAGTGAGATGGGCTGGACATGCCAGGGAACCCTCCTGCGATCCCTCCCTGGATGGCCAACCTTCTGCATCCCTCCCTGGTCCCGACTGTGCACCAGTGCCCCTTCGTAATCCTGGCTGAGGGACCACCCCCTCCCCAAGTGCATGAATTTCATGCACTGGGCCTCTAGTAAATTATAATTTAACGAAGGGGAGTAAAACAGCGGGTGACAGCTAAAGACAGAGTAGATTCTCTGGGTAAAAAGGAGGAAGAAAATCAAGGACAAGCCTATGCACTGGTGTAAGCACAATGGCACACTCAGAGAAGTTGGGAACTCACAGGTTTAGTCCCTTAAACTCATCTCTACATTAAACTCATCCCTTAGCTTCCCTACCTAGATCTATAGCATTTTTATTCTATCCAGGTCATTATCTCTTTCAGACACTCTTCTGTTATTATCACTTAATATATTATTTTTTATTTCTACTTTCTAATATTAAAAAAAAAAAAAGACCTAGGACCAGAGGAAAAATCTAGGACATTTAATGGGATTGATGCTATTATTCAAATCATTTCCACCTGTCAGCTTTTTTGTAGTATGCAAAATTCAATAAAAACAAATGAAGCCAATAAAAAGAGTACCTAATGATATCGTTAACAGACTCAGCATGTGGTAAAGTACTACAGATAAATAAAAGTGTTTCATTTTTACTGGTTAACAAATGCTTTCTAGCAACCAAGTAAATTACAAGACAATTATGAACTCAAAGCAACCAAACTCTATTTAGTAAACTTAATTACACAGCTACTAAAGATATTCCCTATAAGGAAATGTGTCATGGACTGCCTATACAGTTAACTAGACAACCTTTTTGAGGTTTAAAAAAAGGAACAAAAACGATAGGTGGAAAGATCATTTTCATATTTGTTCAACTTCATGAGTCTTATGCTGGGAGGTACTAGATCATTAGCAGAGTTAACAGAAATTGATTATATTATATCTCCACCCCCATGGAAATTTAGAATATGTGCTCCAAGAAATTTAAAACAACATTTCTATAATCCATAGATCCCAAGAGAATTCAAATAAACGAAACAAGTTATTTTAATGATTTAAAGTAAAATATGAATTATATTTAACTAGAGGCTTGTTGCACAAAAATTTGTGCACTTGGGGGAGTCCCTCAGTCCCTCCCACAGTCTGGGACCCCTCAGGGGATGTCCACCTGCTGGCTTAGGCCTGATCCCCAGGCGATTGGACCTAAGCTGGAAGTCAGACATCCCTCTGATAGTCCGGGAGCCCTCAGGGGATGTCCACTTGCCAGCAGGGAGCAGGCCTAAGCTGCAGTTGGACATCTTTAGCGCTGCTGAGGAGGCAGGAGAGGCTCCCACCACCACCGCTGTACTGGCAGCCATGAGCCAGGCTTGTGGTTGAACAAAGCTCCCCCTATAGGAGTGCACTGACTGCCAGGGGCAGCTCTTGCATTGAGCGTCTGCCCCCTGGTGGTCAGTGTGTGTCATAGTGACCAGTCATTCCCACTGTTCTGCTGTTAGCGTCAATTTGCATATTACCCTTTTATTATACAGGATAGAGGCCAGCTGGTTTGCCCTGAAGGGTTTCCCAGATCGGGGGGGGGGGGGGGGGGGGTTCCCACCAGGGTTCCTGGCCAGCCTGGGTGAGGGGCTGAGGGCTGTTTTCAGACTGGTCACATTTCTTTCAGGGTAGGAGTCCCTGCTGTGGTGCCTGGCCAGCCTGGGTGAGTGACTGATGGCTGTTTGCAGGTTGGCCACAGCCTCCAGCGACCCAAGCTCCCAGGGAGGCTGGCTGGAAGCAGGTATCTTGGGTTTATTTATCTTCTGTAATTGAAAATTTGTTGCCTTGAGCGGAGGCCACAGCCCTCCTAGGCAGGCAGCTTCCTCCATCGCCGGGGCAATGAAGCCTCCTATTTGCTCTAGCTCTGTGGCTGCTGGCCGCCATCTTGGTTGGGTTAATTTGCATATGTTCACTCTGATTGGCTGGTGGGTGTGGCTTGGGATATAGCAGAGTGACACAATTAGCATATTACTCTTTTATTAGATTAGATACTGCCATCTGGCATATAATTGCACTATGTGTTGGTAGACAGGAAAAAGGTAAATCATCCTAATGGTGACAACTGGCTAAATGTTGTTTAATGCATTGTTTCATAGTTAAGAAATCAGAGATAAGGCTGTGGGTTCAATCAACAGAAGTGTTAACCCAGCTCTATCCAGAAAACAAGGTTAATTCAAACAAGGTTGAATTCAAACATATTACTTGAGAAAACAAACTTTTGGTCAGAAATTTTCCTTCTCATTTCTGAATTTACAAAACACTTTGTATTTTTATTATATCACTTATTATGTTTTTGATATTACGGTTCTAACACTAGGGTGTCCCTTCCTTATGAGTGCATGGCACTGTACACAATGTTCACCTCAATAAATTTATGAAATAAATATATCTCATCAAATACACAGTAGCTCTTGAATTTTTCTGGAATCTTTCATATTTTTTCCTCTAAAATAATGTGTTGTACAGTGGGTTTTGCATAAATGTTACTGACTTTGGAAAATGTACATATTTTTAAAACAAAAGTAAATCAAACAATAACGTTAGATCGCCTAAAAAATGACTTTAAAATCCTTTAATGAAAGGAACTTTCTTGATTATTAGGAATGACAATATTTGCCTGGAATGTCAAATCGCCTGTTTTTGATGGAAAATGAGTGAGACATGCTGTGGAGAAGATAGCAGCCAGCATACTTTAAAATTTTTCTAAGCATGTTTTCATAGTCTCCCTGCCCCCAGTCTTTGCTTAGCTCAAACTCATCCTCCACAGAAATGGGGCAATCCTTTATATTATATAGGCGAATTCGGTCATGTTGATCTGTTTCTTAATCGCTTCTTCCTCTAAATTCTGTCACTTTGCATTTTACTCTTTGTTGATAAGGGTCTGGCCCTGGTGATTACTAGCGGCCTAAGTTCAAGGCATTGCTTGCGTAACTTTGAAGACCTAGTACTTAGCCCAGTGCCATTATCAAAGGAAGAAACCAATAAATGCTTTTACTAAATAAATAAATGTCTTTCAAACAGATATTCTTGATAGATTCTGAAAAACAAAACTGAGCTATTACTCACCAAAAGAAAAAGCTAAAAAAGAATTTTACATGTTTAGAATTTATGAATAGTAAAGAACTGCTTTCCATTGCTTTTCTCATAGCTTTTTATTGGTTATTTTTAATTTTAAAATAATAGCATTGCTTTTTTAAAATTCTTGCTCAAAACCAATAAAGAAGCCACATGAAGACCATATATAAGAAATTAACACACTGAAGCAAGTTTTTAAGTAAGTATTGATATAAGCCTTCAATTGAAAACACAGAGATGTCAGCCTTACACTGGCCCCAAACCAATTCTTACAAAAGTTGTTTATTTTGTTTTAACCTCATGGCTGAGCTTCAATGATACCTAGTCTTTGTGATTGATAACTATCTTGGACCACAGTAAAAATCAATATATAGTTCCATTTTGCTGATGAAGTTGTAGCCATAAGGCCAAAATTCAATTCCTCACTTAGTGGTTTCTGGTCTATGACTGACTTTTGTTTCGTTTTCCTTCCATTCTGAACTCAGGAAAGAAAACATGCATTTTTAGTAAAAGTTTATGTGTAAAATAAGACACTCTCCTTTGGACTGCTTCATAGATTTACATGTATCACTGAAAATTGCCTAGAGCATCAAACCTCAATATGAGGACAGAAAGTAGTTTTCGCAACTGTATAAATATATCACATCCTGGACAACCTGAACTCTTGACCTTCCCCGTGAGGTAGATGCTGCTTAAATGTCATTTAATCATAGCACAGTGTCACAATGGGCTACCCAGAAGGAGAAGGCAATTTAAAAGAGCAATCTGAACATGCAATTGCCAAAGCATGCAATGTAGACTATTTTGGAGGATGGCATATTTTATTTCCATTTAATAAGAGAAAGAGAAACTGTATTTTCTTAGCTTCAATACCAGATGGCATACCCAGGGGAAACAGACAGGCTCACACACACACTCACACTCAACACACACACGTACAAGCATACTTGTGCTTTGATTGTTTAATGGAGTTCTTGAATTATTTTCCATTTAAGACAACTTCACATTTATACCTTCTTTAAAATTTACAAAATGCCCGAAGAAGCATTGTGTGAATACCGTGGGCTGGGCTGTAAGCTCCCAGGGAAATAATCAAACCCCCAGGAGCACAGAGAAGCAGGAGGCAAGCATAGGTGGCTACAGCCCCCAGAGACCGCAGTCAGAACCTGGCCCAACGTGAGAGACCCTGAAGCAGGGAATGTCACTCACCAGACGATTTTAATGCACTTTAGAAAGAAAACAAAACAAAGAAAAGCAAAGCATTGGCAACTAGGTGTGACGTTTTCAGATAAGGATACATTTAAACATTTTCTTAACAGTTCTTTGACTGTTTAAAATATTTAACTTGAATTTTAAGCACATTAATAAATTGTGCTTTCCATAAAAGTGAACTTAAAGTCATCAAACTATGTTAACCATGCAGGTATGATTTGTGAAAATGTATGTCCCTCCCAGATTTGTATGTTGTACTTTCATTTATTCATGAAAGAGAAAAGAAATTCCTTATAGTAGGGGGAGTGGAAAAGAATTCAGGCTTATCAAGTAAAACCCATTTTCAGAAAACGGGTTTGAACCATAGCTGCCGAGTTGTCTAATATGAGATGAGTGTTGTTTTGTTTATCCTGAGGCTCACTTTCATGAGCTACAGAATTGGATAATAATATATGTAATTCATAGGATTGGTTGGAAAATAAAATATGATAAATTAACTTCATATGCTAATTATAATGCAGTATTAATCAATACCTAACCATGGAAATCTACATCAGTGTGTTGAAATACAAATGTCCTCATTGACACACATACATAAAACCATTTAATTAACTTGCTGTACAATTATGTATAGACAGATTTCTGTCAAGAAAATAAATATACCACTGCCAGAAATAAAATTTCATTGGCTTAAACACATTAAAATGGAAAACTTAACATAGTAAATTATAACTAATGTACTTTTTGATTGGTATTTAATAGCAAAATATTCTCCCTCTGTGCTACACCAAAATAAAATAAGAATGTTTCAGGGGCAGAAAATAATCATCATATATTTGTTACTTACAAGAAATTCTTGTGAAACTGGTATCAGACACAAACTCAGCAAAGATTTTATACTTATTACTAGAGGCCTGATGCATGAAATTCCTGCAAGAGTAGTCCTTTGTAGCTGCAGCTACCTCGACCCTTGCAGCCCTGGCCTCATCGGGAAATTCATCTGGATGGTCATTCTGCAGTTCGATCAATTTGCATATTATGCTTTTATTATTATAGATTAGGGGCCCAGTGTGCACAAAATCGTGCATGGTTAGGGTCCCTAGGCCTACCCTGGCCTCTGTTGCATGGCCTCTACTGCCCTGAGACGCCACATGAAGCTCCCTGCCCCGGCACGTTCCGTGATGGCCATGGCCCCTCGACTGCTCCGCAAGGCTTCCCCCCTGTCCCTCAACTGCCCCATGAAGCTCACTGCCACCCTGTGAAGCTCGCCACTGGATGCTCTGCCACACTTGCAGCCCCTGGACTGCTTCATGAAACTCCCCCACCCCGCAACTGCTTCACGAAACTCGCTGCCACCTGGGTGACTGCTCCTCTAAGCTAACAGCCATCCCCCAAAGCAGCCCTCCACTGCTGTTCAACAGTCCCCAGTCCCATCCCACCGCCAGCACCCCTCATGGTGAGCGGCTCCAGGGCCTGGGGAGGGGGGATACCGAGAGGTGCTCCATGCACTTCATGGTGACTGGTCACCTGTTCAATCATGATGGCACCTAGTTCTTTATATATATATATATATATTAGGATTAGCCTTCCTGGTGGTCTAGCATGTAGTGTGTATCAAAACAGTCAACATTTATTCAATCACCTGATATCAATAGTAAAACACCACAACTACACTCTGGCATTCTCCCTGCCTTGGTTAAAATGAAATGAGTTACAGAACTAGTATTCAGAGCTTGCACAAGTTAGTATAACTAGATGAAAACTGATCCAAAGGCTCTACTTGGGGTTTCAGAGGAATAATTTCCCCAGATTAGGAAGAATTTCATTTTATGGCTTTTCAAAAGGATGGTTTAATTTTGAAGTAATGCATTTTCATTAAAAACAACAACCACACAGTCTCATCAATAATGACTATAAGGCCAATAATAATGTCTATGCTTTACTTAACACTCCCTACATGCCAGCCCTTGTGCTAAAGGCTTGCATGCATGAAAACACAACCATTGCAGAAAGAATTTTAAAGCTTTTGAAATCCATACTAAATGTCAGATAATAGCATAGTTAGTATAAGTTGTGTTCTATTTTCTTGTTATAGGACATCAGGCTGAGGCTAGGGGCAGTCCTGATAAGTCTGAGAAATCTTATATTTGGAGAAAAGGATATGGATCTTGAAGAAGGGAAGTAGATGGACACTATAATGTTAACACTGATTCTGTATATAGATATTTAAGTTTATCAGTTATATTCAACTGCTTTTCAAAAATTGTTTGAGTTAATACAATATATGTTTTCATAAGCTTTCCCTCCATTTCTAACAATTGAGCAAGATTAGTAGACAATCCTTGTAAAATAGTGACCCCAAGTTCTTTCAAATCTATAATGGATGTAAATATCTAGTCTGTAAGCACATTTCACTATAAAAATCTGTATCAAACACAACTTATGAAGACATTAATAAATTAACAAACATGAGACTAAGACTTACCACATGTGATAGTTTTAAAAACAAATAAGCTCTCTACAGCTGAAATGAAAACTAAGAGTGAGCCTGATACCACTGTATACTACAGAGCCCACAAATTAAATATTCCTCAAATAAAGAATTGGAAAAAAACATTATAGTTCCAAAATGTCAAGACATTTTTACATTTGAAAACAGTTGTGTGGGCATGCTATTTTCACTCTATTCCCTCCCACACAGGTAAGATTAATCTTAAAATAAAAATACCTCAAAACGTTTTCCTAGTCAATATTTTTATTGCATTTTAATATGCATTTTAATTCCAGGTCGACATGGATTCTGAACATCAGCATGTAATGAGGATAAGTCAGTGCTCATAAACATGCTGGCATCCACTTAATACAGAAGACCTAGCTTTAAGACAAAACCCCACTGACTGGCAATCTCCATTGGCCCTCGTATCAATAACCAATATCAAATAATTCCCAAGTTAAACAAAAATTGCACTGTTATTAGCAATACATTGTGTGATATTAACTTTTAATTGTCTATTTTGATGAAAATAAAAAAAAATAAGAAGGCAAATGTGATATTTAAAAGAGAAGTTTGGGCACAGGAGGTCAAGAGACAGACTCCTGGAACAGCAAAATTACCACTATGGTTCTACTTCGTATACAGCTATAAAAATTAAATGAAGAAATATGTAATTTTTATTAGAAAGTGTGTAGGTTCCTTTGTAAAATGAACCCCATGTTTGCATGGAATATAACCTCAAAAGACAGAATGAGCTACTTCTCAACTTCAAAACTGTCTCCTCTTTAATTTATTCCTCTGACTAGTTGAGCTTGTGGCGTGAACATGTCTCTCCCTAAGAAAGTTCATCTACTACAATGAGAACAATATGTCATATTTCCTAGAATGATAGGACAAGCAGTACAGACACTCTGTACAGACACTCTGTGATTTAGTTGGACCATGGAAATGTGTACAATGTCTCTGAGGTCAGCTGCTTTTCAAGCACAGGAATAATTAGAAAATTAGTAGAATCTTTATTGTCTAAATCTCAGAGTAATAATTGAGACTAATGACTGAGCAGTTAAACTTCCTATTTGAGAAACCTTTCAATATAAACATATGTTAACATATAAAATTAAGCCAAATTAAAAAAATATTTAAGGATGACAGTATAAAAAGTGATTTCATGGATTGTATTTTGATTTGATATCAGTATTCTTGGTGGATAGCCCCAAATATTGTAAATGCTAAACAGATGTTCAAGAAACAAAAGACATTGTATAGACATTTGCATTTTCATAACATCCTCACAGTCTTCTTTTTAAATTTTCAGAATCTAGATCATTAAAATTTCAAAACACATAGATTCATGCACTAACTCTGCAGGTGTCTCAACATAATGCTTGATAGAATAAAAAATGTCTTTCAACTAAACTATGTTCAATAACAAAATAAAGAGTGCAATGAAAAATATAATCTAATAACTTAGCCAATTAAATTTTTCAGTGGCTTTTAATAAATAGCTAACAGTTTCTTCCACTATAACAGCATGGTAGAATGAGGAACGAGGATCTATGTTATATATTACTTTTTATTCTTTCTTTGTGTTTTCTCCATATGTTATTATTTTCACCACTGTTTCAGGCATAGGGAGTGTATTCTGCAGCTGTTCACTTAATCCTCAACAAATGCACTTTCTGAATAAAAGGGCTGGTCACTGAGACTTGGTTCAGATAGTCCTCTGCAATGGTTGAGCAAGACAATTCCCACACCACAGGATGGTATTTAGCATGCGCTTGAGTTGCCAAGGCTTGCTCTCAATACTTTCACCTGTGTCTATCAGAGATTTGGGGGTGAACATAAGCAAACTGAGCAAAATTACCAAATAAGAAAAGATTATGGATACAAAATAATACTGAATAATGTAGGGAATGACTCCCACTGCTCCGAAATCAAATTATGATGGAACCACGGTGACAATTTATTAAATTCACTGAGACTCTTCGAATAGTGTGATTATATTATGTATCAAATAATTAGAACTTTCAATGTTCTATGTCTATTATATGTTTTATGTAAGATGTAGCCACGAGGCAGAGGGGCCTGCTATGCAGTCTTACCTGCACACTTAGTTCTGGTGATCAGCGGAGGCCCTGGGAGCCCCGTCCCACCTTCACCAGGTCTGGTAAGTAGAACGCGGATCTCATATTCAGTGTCTGGATCCAAATGCCATAGCTTATAGGTTGGAGCGTTGACTGCGTGGGTTTCTGTCCAGGAACCGGATGTCATCCTGTACTCCACTTCTTTCAGGATAATGGGACCATCGCCAATGATGGAGTTGGCATTTAGCTGGATCAGCAAATATGTAGGCCCAACACCAAGCAGCTGGGGAGGAGCAATGGGTCTTGGTGGTTCTAGGAGAGATGAATGTGTAATATAATTAGTAAAAATTTAAAGGCTATAATACATACAAATATACATCCAATGAGAATGGCTCTCAAAGCCTAAAGGCTTAATAACTTATCTAAACTAATAAAAGCGAAATAGTAAAATTAACCGTTTCTCCGAGACGGGTAAGCCACGCCCACTAGCCAATCAGAGCGGCTGTATGCAAATTAGCCCAGCCAACATGGAGGCCGCCACTCACGGACCTGAGTAAACGGCTGTTTCCGTTGCGGCAGGAGCGAAAGTGAAGCTGTGCCCGCTCAGCTCAGCTCCGATTAAACTGCATCTAGCAAAACACAGCTTTGAAACAATGTAACAATCATAGAATCCTCGGGAGCTGAAGGACACAGCAGCCGGGGCCTAACCAGTAAAAGTAACAACTGTTTCATTATAGACACTGCGAGGTGAAGCAGAGAGGAGGCTTCCTTAGTAGTTAGAAGGCCGCCTTAAAGGAACAGTGTATCAATTATAGAAGATAACCCCAGGCCTTAAAGGAACAGCATCAATTATAGGAGAGAAACCGCAGAACCTGCGTCCAGCCAGCCTTGCTGGGACGTTGGGTCAATGGGAGCTGTGGGCAGCCTTAAAGCCCCTCACCCAGGCTGGTCAGACACGCCAGCAGGTGGGCATCCCTCGAGGGTCCCAGACTGCGAGAGGGCACAGGCTGGGCTGAGGGACCTCCCGAGTGCACAGAGCGGCTGCAGGGCGGGACAGCGCAGGACCCAGGACTCATGAGTGGGAAACAGGCGGCAGGGTTGGAGGGCACCGGAAAGCGGGTAAGAGGCGGCAGGGGGTCGGTGGCCTGCTTGGTGGGCTTCCCAGGCCCTTTGCAGAGCATCAGGGAGCGGGTAGGAGGTGGCAGGGGGTCGG
>PVJC01018358.1:0-31442 GCA_004026665.1 Murina feae | reverse complement strand
TGGAATTGACTGGGGAGCTTTCAAAGGAAACCCCAGGCCCAGGCCGGACCAGGGACCAGTAGGACTTTCTGGGGTGGGGCCCAGCACCAGTATTTTTAAAAATCTGTGGGACATGTATAGCCAAGGTTGAGAACCAATGCGTGTCTCCTTCTAAGAGTCTAAATGGCACTTGCAAATCTTAAGGCTTCCTCATTCTCAGGGTGTGATATGGGGCTCCACAAGGGGGTGGAGCTGGCCTTGACTCCCAGCTGCCTCTCTTTCTACCTGTGCTCCCAGGACCTGGGCAGCACCTGCTGGTGTCAGCCATGCCCACCGCTGTGTGGACAGCTCTGTGTCTTAGCCTGTGTCTACCCCCGCTCCCCTCACAAACCACATCGTTCCACAGAACCCCACTGAGTGGGATGTCAGCAGTGACAAGGGTGGGACACAAAGCCCTTGGTGGAAAACCAGGCATCTCCCTGCCTTCCCAGCCTCCCGTCGGGAAAAATAATGACACTTTACAAAGCTATTTCACAAAATGTTATGTTAAATGAGCATCCAATTACTTTTCCTTTTACTAGCTTTAAATGCTAATAGTGCCATTTATTCCTGACCTTCAGGAATATGAGATGTTTTCAGTGACAACATAAAGAGAGCTCTTGTTTGAAACACAAGCTACTTGGGACCACATCTTATCACTTCTAAGTATAGCGTGTGCCAGCATCGCGCCCTTCAGCCGCCCATTTATATGTAGCTGGTGTATATTTCAGTTGACATTTATTGTTCTCCTGCATACGTGTCAAATTCCTTAATGATGACTCTGACAAAGACGTAGAGCTCGGTAAATAGAAAGTGCACCTGCTACCGTGTCATCAGTGTTATCTATTAGAGCGCTATTTGTGACAAATCACGTTCAAACTAAAAATCGAATTGATTTTTCTGTGATTTTAATATGGTGCCCTCCCAGCAAGCCCTTGATTGAACCTTAAAGACTTTAATGCTCTGTTTTTGTTTGAGGCAGATCAGGAATGGAGCTTGCGCTATTCACAAAGCTGAAACGATCTGCAAAACAACAAAAATCAAATTTCCAAAAGCATCTTTATTTGCGAGCCCAGGGAATGAACTTGGAAAAACTCTCTTTCCGGGGCTCGCAACGCAAGGACGGGAGCCTCACACGCACATTTCCACATTTTGTTTCTGTGCATCCGTTTCCACCTAAATTAGACTTTACCTGATGCAGGGTCTGAGAGGCCTCTGCCAGGCCTCCGTCTCTCCTTTTCTCTCCAGTGAGTGCAGGCTTTTTCTTGGCTAATCCACACTCCACCTCACCCGGGGCCCCCTCTCTTGGCAGTGGGTTTGGGCTAACTGCTCTGCGTCCTGGGCATATGGGGGTTCTGTCTCCCACATCCCCCAAAGGGTCTCTCTCAAGGGGACACCCGCTTGACCCGTTTTGCTTACAAAATGAGTCACTTATGACCATCCCCTTGGGTTAACTTGTGCTGTGGAGCAGGGGGTGGTGAGTTAGGGCACAGCCCTCCAGTGAATAATGGTCTTCACATTTTTAACTTTTTTTTAAACTCAAAAATATATTTTGTGATACATTAAAAGGACATCAAATTAAACTTTCAGTGTCTGTAAATGAAGTTTTATTGGAACACAGCCACACTTGATAATTTCCATATTGTCTGGAGCTGCTTTCCTGCTAACACGGCAGAACTGCCACAGGGACCCTCTGGCCCACGCACGAAGCTAAAATATTTAGTATCTGGCCTGTTGCAGAAAAATGTTTCAATCCCTGATTTAGAAGGCAGGGCCATAGTAACTGATGCCAGCCAGGCAAATGCAAGTGATTTTAGATAAATTGGAGCTGGGGTCTGGGACTGTGGAGGTCATGTGGTGAACTGGCCAGATGGAGAGGCCTGGGGAGAGTTGCCCTTGGTGTGACCTTCACAAGAGTACATACTGGAAACAAGGCCTGCGGGATGTTGGGACTGGTGCCCAGCTCCTCTACCAGGGGTCCTCAAACTTTTTAAACAGGGGGCCAGTTCACTGTCCTTCAGACCGTTGGAGGGCCGGACTAGAGTTTAAAAAAAAACTATGAACAAATTCCTATGCACACTGCACATATCTTATTTTGAAGTAAAAAAACAAGGCGGCAAAAACACCCGGCGGGCCAGATAAATGTCCTCGGCGGGCCGCATGTGGCCCGCGGGCCGCATGAGGACCCCTGCTCTAGGCCATGGAGTGCCTGGTGCCCTTTCCTGATGGCACCCCAGGATGATCAGGAAAGATGGGGTACACATTCCCTCTCAGCCTTTGGAGCATGCAGACAAATCCTGTCTGAGTCGACATAGGGACATGGGTTTTATTTGGAACATGTCAGCCTTTGGTGGTAGGGGGTGGGCTGCTGTAGATTTTCTGAGAAGGGGCTGACTGAGGAAGACTGATGGAGGTTGTCTAGGAGAGCACAGATGGGGCTCTGCCTGTCTGGGCCATCTCACCGTGACAGCTCACCTGTGGAGTGCTCCTACTAGGCTGGGTACCACGGGGCACCTGGGATCTTTAAAGAAGGGAGAGTAAAATGCTTAAGGGACCCAGAGACCTTCTGGGAAAGAAGCCAGGACCCCAACTTTTGAAATTCTGGGGTGGAAATGGGATCTGATGAGCAAGGCCTGGGAGCAGGGCAGAGAGGTGAGGGCATCTAGTTTTGAATCTTAATTGAAATTTCATGTTTGCCTTTTTATCGTTCCTTTCTGGTGCTGTGAACTGTGCTCAAAAGGAAGCAGAGGGCCTGTGAGTTTTATGTTAGCAAAATGCTAGGCTGGCGTGGCTCCGTGGTTGAGCATCAACCTATGAACCAGGAGGTCAAGGTTTGATTGCCGATCAGGACAAACGCTCAGGTGTCGGGCTCAATCCCCACTGTGGGGTGTGGATGTTTCTCTCTCTCTCCCTCTCCTTTTCTCTCTGAAATCAATATACATAATGGTAAGCAACCCCCTTTGTGAACATCACCCCATTTAATCCTCCCAAACAACCTCATTGAGGAAGGTATTCTCATTTTATAACTCAAGACTAAGGCTTAGGGTGCCCAAGTTTCACATCAAGGATAGTTAGCAGGTATGTGGCACACGCCGACGTGATGACACCAAAGCCCAGCTGTCAGCATCCTCCTTCCATCATACTGTCTCTGACACATTCATTATACTTTTGTGTTTCCTTCCTGTGCTCTCTTCTTTCTTGAACCGATTCGATGTAGAAACCATGGTGCTAGAGCGAAGTGACAGCCACGGCTGAGAGCCTGTTTAGAACCAGCCAGTCACCACTCCTGGAGGGGACGTGAGGACCCGAAACCTGTGCATTTCCTCCCACATCCGACCCCCAGGACAACTGTCAGTTTTCACGCCAGAAGAAAGAGGTGACCCTGAAGGATCATTTTAATTGCCATGGAAGTCAGACTATCCTGACACGAGGCCCTGATATCAAAGGAAACCCTGCAAGTCCCTACCCTCCGATTCTTCAACCCTCCCAGCCCAGGGAATTTTGTCTGGTCAGGTAATGGCATTGTCTTCAGTGGCAGGAATGAGCTCATTAAGGATGCAGCCTGTGCTAATCATGATAATTTGCCCAGCACTAAAATCCTCTCTCTACGGGCCCCTAAAATCATCTCTCTACCGGCCTGGACAGACAATGCTCTGGCAATTATAGGCTAGGGGGAAACCAAAATGATAAAGATTAAGGAAAGATTTGCCATGCAGTACGGCTTCATCAAAAGGAGTTACAGATTTGCACATTGAGCCTGGTGATCTTAATCTTAAAGTTGTAGAAGGTATAAATGCTATTAATCCATTTTTTAAATCGCCTTTATTCAACTTTGGTAGCTGTCATTGGGTGGTTGTTTTCTTGTGTTTTGCAGGAGCCATTTTTTATTTTCTTATTTTTTTAAAAACATGTTATTGATTTGTTTAGAAAGACAGGAAGGGAGAGGGGGAGAGAGAGAGATAGCAACACCAACTGGCTGTCTCCTACACACCCCCTACTGGGGGGTTGAACCTGCAAGCGGGGCATGTGCTCTGACCAGGAATTGAACCAGAGACCTCTTGGTGCAGGGGATGACACTCAACCAAACAAGCCACACCTGTAGGGCCAGGAGCCATTTTGTAAAGATTGGTATCAGATTAGTGGGAGCTTAAATTTTGATGCATGATGTGATCCCATAGATGAGGTTAGCAGGAGGGCAGTTTCGAGGAACCGCTTTGGTCTTGGGTCTCCTTAATTTCGTGGGCAAAGATCTCAGTAAACTTGAACCCAGAGCAGTCATCCCCAAACTCATGAGCTGGGAGGAGGCAAGGAAGGATTCCTCATTAAGGTTTCAGGGGGAGCCTGGTCCTGCTAACTCCTTGAGTTTGGAGACTTCTAGAAATTTCTGCCCTCTGACATGGCCCAGTTTGTGGCGCCCCACTGCCAATGGGGCTCTCCTAGGGACTGGGATGCTGAACACCCAGGGCAGGAGTGGGTGTGGACTCTGTGACAGCCTGGGGACTCCCAGGTCAGGACGCGGATGGGGGACCGCCAGGTTCCAGGGCCGGACTGGCTTCCATCACAGCCTGGCCCAGGGGCACCGTGTGGTCTCCGGGTTAGGAAACGATGGGCCCCACCTGGCTCTTCTCCAGGTCGGTACCAGGGAACACCCGTCAGAAGCCCCTGGGATGCTGAGAAGTACACTCTTTATTCCCACAGGACAGTAAAAGGTCTTTCTCGCTCAGGACAGCCTACTCCAACCAGTCAGGGTGCCGCAAAGGTGAAAGGGATTCTCCTACGAATCTCCCTAGTCCTGCTGGGGGGTGGGAGGGCGGGTTCTCCTGGGAGACTGGGAGCTCCTGAGTGCCCCCTAGAATCCACTCTCCCTGGGCAGCTCTCTGAGGGGGTTCTTGGCTGAGGGCAGTGGCTCCAGGTAGAGCTTCCTTTTGCACCACTGATTTGGTCTCTGAGCACAGCCACACATCGCCGAAGGCCTGGGGTGCTCGATCGGGGGTATTCCAAGGCCAGGACAGCTGCTGTCTGCAAGACAAACCGTCTTGTGGGCTGCAGGCAGGTGCCCGGTGGTGCAGAGACCAGTGCCAACATGTCACCCCCCACTCCCCATCTCCCCCCCACCCACTCCCCATCTCCCCCTGACCCCCTATTAAAAACAGCAGGAAGGGCCCAGGCCTGTTTGGATCGGTGGATAGAGCCTGGACCCGTGGACTGAAGGGTCCAGGGTTCGAATATAGTCAAGTGAAAAGTCCAAAGTTTGATTCCGGTCAAGGGCATACCTCGGTTGCGGACTCAATTCCCGGCCCTGGTCGGGGCGCGTGCAGTGCAGGAGGCAGCCAGTCGATGTGTCTCTCACATGTTTCTCTCTCTCTGTCTCCCTCTCTCCCACTCTCTCTAAAAATCAATGGAAAAATATCCTCGGGCGAGGATTAACCAAAAAGAAAGGAGAAAAAAGGGCAGCAGGAAGGGAGGAGAGGCCTGGCTCACCTGGTATGGAGAAGTCCGGGTACTTCGGCAGCCAGTCGTGCTGCAGCACTTTCGGAGAAGGAGCAGGAGGAGGCTGTGTGGCCCTCACCCCATAGATCCTAAAATAAGGACAAATGTCATGGAGTCACTCCTTCGATTAGTAATGAAGACAAGAATAAACAGAGCCCGTGCAGTTTCTGTGTGAGCCCGAGGTGTTTATTTCTAATCCTTACCATTTATCCTAAAGGCAAGGATGGTTATCTCCATTTCACAGAAGGGAAAACTGAGGCCACACGAGCCCCCCTGTGCCGTGCCCTGCCCCTGCCCCCTCCCTCAGCACCCTGGGGCCTTAGGCTGCTGCCAGGAGGGTGACCCCATTGGTTTTTCACTCCCACCCTCTCCCTGTAAACCAGCAAGGACCACAAGCAGGATTTGCGGAGAACGCTGGGCACGGACAGGGGACGCAGGGAGGCTGGCTAGAGGAAGGCCGGACACCACTTGGTCCTGGTGCTGGGATGGGGCAGCCGGGAACCCCGGCCCAGACCTGCCCTGTCCCCTGGGTTCCGTCCGAGCCACTTACTCCTCGTAGGGTTTCAGGTGCGCTCTCTTGGACCGCTTTATGAGGTCCAGGAAGTCCTGGTAGCAGTTCTTGGCCATGACAGAGTACCTGGTGGCGCAGCCCAGCTCGGTGACGCCGGCTCTGGGCAGGTAGCCCGCCCAGCCGGGGATCGGGGGCTCCTCCAGCGGCTTCCTCAGTTGTCGGCATTCTGTACGGAGACCCACGCTTTCTGAGGGCTCGGAGAAGCCACCCGTGGGCAGGGCTCCCGAGTTGGTAGCACCCCAACTGTTAGCCCAGTGAACCCCTAGGCCTGTAGGTGTCCTAACAGCAGCTGCCACTGGCTGGTGGAGTCTCCGTGCCAGGCACCTTGGATGGACTTACACATACAGCCTCCCGTTTCATTCTCGCACAGGCCGTGAGACGCTGGTGCTATTATCACCCCCGCTTTACGGAGGAGGAGACTGAGATCTTAAAGAGGTGAAGAGCCCAGTGGGGTTCAGTGGTTGAGCGTTGACCTATGAACCAGGAGGTCACAGTTCAATTCCCAGTCAGGGCACATGCCTAGGTTGCAGGCTCCATCACCAGCAGGGGGCGTGCAGGAGGCAGCCAATCAATGATTCTCTCTCATCACGGACGTTTCTCTCTCCCTCTTCCTTCCTCTCTGAAATCAATAAAAATATATTTAAAAAAAAATAAATGGAGAGAGAGAGAGAGATGAAGAGTCCAGCCAGCATGGCTCTGTGGTTGAGCATCGACCTATGAACCAGGAGGTCACGGGTGGATTCCCGGTCAGGGCACACGCCCAGGTTGCGGGCTCGATCCCCCATGTGAGGCTTGCAGGAGGCAGCTGATCAATGTTTCTCTTTCATCACTGACATTTCTATCTCTCTCTCCCTCTCCCTTCCTCTCTCTGAAATCAGGAAGGAACGAAGGAGGGAGGGAGGGAGGGAGGGAGGGAGGGAGGGAGGGAGGGAGGGGAGGAAAAAAAGAAGAGAGACGTGGCAAGGTCATACAGCGAGGAAGTGGTAGGACCAAGAACCAAATCCATGTCGGTCTGATTCCCGAGTCCTTGCCCTTGGACAGATGCTGCTGCTCCCTCAGACTACCCGCTTCCGACGCTGCTTCCGGAAGGTTTACAGAGCGAGTTCAGAGGAGCATCCCGATGGGAGAAGGCACAGCAGACTCGGCCTGGGAACCTGCCTGCAGGTTTGACTGCCTGGCTGCCTGACCTCGGGCACTCGCACATTTGTGAGATAAAAGCTTACTGCCCCCATCAGCCTCCTCCAGTGGCTGTAAAAATCAAATTAGGCCATTGAGTCCCTCAACCTCAGAGCTGGAAGGTACCCTAGGGAACATCTAGTCCATCCTTCCAGGCCCTGGGTGTAAGAATTGGAGCCCAGAGGGGGAAGCAACCTGCCTTAGGTCCCACAGCAAATAGATGCCGAGCTGGGCTAAGTTGCAGCCTCTTCGGCAAATGCTCTCTGCAATGTCTTAGACAATTGTAAAGCACAAGGAAGGTGTCCTTGAAAGTCCTCAAACAACCGTAATAATAATGAAGAGAATCAGTCCATTACGTTCCCTATAAGCCTTTACCCCTGAAAAATGGTCCCGGATAAATCACTGTTGTGAATACTAATGGTACATAATTATATTCTCCGTGGGTTCTGTGGTTATCGGTGCAAAGCTAGTACCTGGAGGAACTGGGTTCAAACCCAGGTCTGACCTCAGACAAGGGACATCCCTGTTGGAGCCTCACGTCCCCCATCTCTGAAATGGGAGTGACGCCATCGCCCTTGCAGGGCTACTGTGGATGGTGGGAAACAACCGTGCCTGGCACAGAGCAGGCCCAGGAGGCAGCTGTCTGACCATCGTGGTGTCTTACTCAGGGGCTCCTAGTTCCCAGCACCCTGACCCCAGACCTGCACCCCTCTCCCCCAGAAATGGGTGTTTCTCATTTTAAGAAACTGGGCCTTGCATTTTCACTGCTGCCTGGGGCTTTGGACAGTGCGGCATCCTGAGCGCTCTGTGGCAGCTCCATGGGCCTGCCGGGCCCTGCACTTGGGTGAAGGGGGCTGCCTTTGGGGAGCCAGTACCCAGACTCAAGGGGTGGTGCTCCTGGTAGTACTGGTGCAGCGCCCGCAGGACCGTCTCCTCACTGCAGATGGGCTTCAGTTTGGGGGCATTAGCCACCTCGTAGCAGAATTCCTTCTGCTGGTCCTTGTAGCGCTGCGTTTTCTCCCGGAAGGCCTGCAGGCAGGGGGACATGTGGTCCTCGCTGGAGGTGCCTTCGCAGCTCAGGTAGGGGACGAAGCCTGCGGGAGGGCAGGGGAGGGGAGGGGAGCAAGCCTTCTTCAGCAAGCGCAGCCCAGACCCTCAGCCAGGAGGTCAGCATGTCTTCCTGGGCCCAGGGCACTGCATTTTCCTAAAGGCCATTCAGACAGGCTGGGCTGCTGTGTCCACTGCGGCTGGGCCCTCCCACGACCACAAAAACAATGACCTTGACGCTGGGGGGGGGGGGGACGGGTAGGGGGAAGGGGAAGGCCGTTTCCACCAAGGAATGACAGTCAGAGTCTCTGCTAGCCAAGCCCCTGAGGTGCGGCTGGACGGTCAATGGGGAAAGCGTGTAATGGGCCAAAATGACAGTCTGAGGAGCAGCTGAAATTACTCGTGTTTTTAGAGGGAAAGCTTGTTTTCCTCGACACTTCCCAAATGCAACTGGGATCTTTCTTGGCCGACCATTGGGAAATTTCAGGCTTATTAAAAGCACAGACCTATTACACCAAACGTAAATTCGTTATCTGCGAGACCTAGCCCAGAACAATCTGCACCATGTCCCACAAAATAACAGAGAATCACTACAATTAGTATCGGTAAAACACAGCTATGTATTTATGCTGGATGCTGAAATCCTAAGTACTATAATACTGTCACAACGAAACCACTTCTAAAAAAAAAAAAAAGAACAAATGAGGAAAACCTGGGTAAAAGCTTGGTTTTAAACTGCCAAATAGATAAATGAACCCTCTTGATTGAAGCCCAATCTTTTTCCCGAGTCAGGAAAAGCTGGCTTCATAGTGGAAAGGGAAAACCCCACTCTTGGCCACCTCAAAGAAGGCTCTAGTTACCAGACTGACCTTGAAGTCCTCCAGGTCAGTCTCCCCAACCCTTGGGCAATCAGCACATACCCTGATGTCAGGGGCGAGACTGGAGAAAGCCCGGGGCCTCGCCACGGCAGCCTCTCCTCCCACACGGCCACTTCGGTCGGCGTAGATTTTACATCATCGTACAGATGCACAAACAGGAATACCAGCGTCCTTCACTGAGGGCCGCGGCATTTTAAATAGGTTATACAGGCTGGCTCCTTTAATCCCCACAACGATCTTATACAAAATCCATTACTACCTCTTGCAGTTGGCCGAACTGTACCTCCCCAATATAAGTTCTAACCCCCGATACCTGTGAATGTGACCTTATTTGAAAATAGGGTCTTTGCTGACGTCCTTAAGGATCAGACATAAGATCATCCTGGATTTAGGGTAAGGCCTTAAATCTAACACCTGGTGTCCTTATACAAAGGAAGGACAGAGCTTTGAGACAGACACAGACACAGGGCAAGAGGCCTCATAGAGAGTCGTATGAAGATGGAGGTGGAGGTGGAGGTGGTGGTGATGCTGCGCCCAGGCAAGGAATACTGGGGCCACCAGAAGCTGGAAGAGGCAGGAGGATGCTCCTCGGGGGGCCTTTGAGGGAGCACCGCCCTGCCCACTCCTTGGTTTCAGACTTCTGGCCTCCAGAACAGTGAGATAACAAATATCTGTTGTTTCAAAGAACAGCCCTTGGAAACAAATACACCCATTTTACAGAAATATTTACTTACCATCGAGAGGTAAGTAACTCACAGCCATACAGACAATGGCCAGGCAGAACCTGGAACCTCAGTTTGTTAGAACCCAAAGCCTGTTGTCTCAGTCAACCAGTAGGACCAGGTGAGGCTGGGCAACCGTGGAAGAGCCCCCCTCTACCCACCCCTTGCGTCTCCCCTCCTGAGAACACCCCTGAGAGAGCTAAGGGCTACAGGGATCACTGGACTTGTCACAGCGACATGACCTGGTACATTCTCAGTTACCCAGAACTGGTCAGCCCGTTAGGTGGGGTGACCAATTGTCCAGGTGCCAAGGCGTTTCCGGGAACACAGGACTGTCCGTACTAAAAGCAGGCCATTCTGGGCAGCTGGTCACCGTCCCTCTTGAGGACAGGAAGAGGAATGGGAACGTAGGCACAGTCTATCGGAAAACTCCAGAGAGCCCAGCTGGGGAAGAAGGCCGGGGCCTCAGCACTGTGTCCCGTCTGGTCCAGATGCATTTGGTGGACGTTAACTCAGTGCTCCCTGCACACCAGGTCCCGTCCTGGGGGATTTGGCCTAAGCTGTAGCTCTCACTTATCAGAACCCAGGGATCAGCCACCGTTGGCAATGGGGCGCTCTTACCACGTACCTTAAAAGCCAAAGCACTGCTACCGGCCCCGACGGCCAGACAGACGTGGACAATGGGCCAGAGCAGGGCCAGGAACCAGGACTCTGGCTCTCGTGCCAGGCCCATCTCTGCACTACTTACCACTCACCACACCACTTACCCTTGTAGCCTGGGGTGACGGGCAGCTGCCTCATGAAGACCTGGGGCGAGTCCATGGCGCTGCACTCGGCTAACAAAAGGAAGATGGGATGGAATTCGCACCCAATGTCCCTGCGTGAAGAACTCACGTCAAGGGAGCTGGAGCCTTGGGAGTAGCGTGAGTTTGCTAGGGGGCCGGGAAAGAGAGGCAGCTCCGCCAACTCAACCAGGACTTGGACATGAATGTAGGTAACAGGTGTGCCGACCTCCCCCCTGCCCAGTGTCCCTGCCCACTGGGCCTCCCCCCAACCTTCCATCTACCCTCACCAGGGCCACCAACTGTGACGGGTAAGGAGTGAGAAGATGAGGGAGACTAGGGAGCCCCCACGTAAGACTGGAGAACCTTGGGGGGCGGGGAGGTGCATTCGCCCCAGAGCCTTTCTTCATCCAGGGGGAATCAGGTCCCCCCGCTATACTCTCAGGACACCTGGCAGGGTCTGGAGACATCTGGGGTTGCCACGAGGGGGGGATGGGGTGCGACTGGTATCCAGGATGCTGCTCAGCATCCTTCAAATCACAGGGGGTCCCCACAGCAAAGCAGCAGAGGGGGCGTCGGAAATCCCCAAAGGCGGGCATGGACCCCAGGGTGGGTGAGAACGGAGGGGCGACCCTAAGTATCAGTTCCTGTGGATGCTGTCCCACAGCCAGGCCCCTTCCCTCTGCAGGGACGGCCTGCGGGCCCCTCTGAGATGGGCATGTGGGTGCTGCCAGGTCATTTCTTAACAGAGATGCCCTCCCTCCCTGGCCGGTCGCTCAGTGGTTGTAGCATGCTCCCCCCTTCCACCCCCCCTGAAGGATCCTGGGCTCCGTTCTGGTGGGGGGTGGGGCACCTACCATGGTTGCAGGTGGGCTGCCGGGCTCCCTTTGGGGTGCATATTGGAGACAAATAATCCATGTCTCTCCCTCACATTGATGTTTCTCCCTCTCTGACTCTCCCCTCCCTTCCACTCCGTCTAAAAATCAATGAGAAAAAAAACATGTTAAAAAGAGAAAGTGATGCCCTCCCGCTGGACACGTGGCCTCGGGGCGCGAGGGGAGGGTCAGGGAGGGTCACAGTGGACATAGCCGGCAAGGATGGGACCCTAATTTATACCATCTACCATCCTGACATTTATAGGCCGCCTGCGAGGGGACATGGGCCGCCTTCCTGTAAAATCCGCACAGAGGTCAGGTCCCCACTGCACAGAGGGTGGGAGGGAGGCCTGAGGCTGAGTAACTTGCCGGAGGGCCTCGCATGCAGGGCGGGTGCGGGACTATCTCTAAACCCCCAGGGGCGGGATTTGGTGCCCAAAAGTCAGCCGCTGGGAGGGAGCAGGGCCCAGCGCGGAAGGTGGGGGGCTGGGAGGCCTGCCTGGAGGAGGGGGCAGGGAGGAGCTTGGTGGGGAGATGCGCGAGGAGTGGGGGCTGAGCGCGGGACACCGGAGCCCACCTCCCCTTTCGCAGCCCCTCACCTCGGCAGGCCCGGATAGTGGCCAGCGGGGCCTCCAGCCTCCAGGCCTTTGTGCGCTCACCCGCCAGGGAGGGGGGAGGGGAGAGTGGTGGTCGGGCTCCCCAGCTGCTCCTCCCCCCTGCCTCACCCTCCCGCAGCCCCACATGGGTGCCAGGGGGGCGGGTGAGCCAAGTGAGTGTGGGGGCGCTTCCCCCTGCGCCCCGCTCAGGAGCCCCCCACATGCTGGTCTCCAAAGCGGACCCCTTCCCGGCCTCCCCCAGCCCGCGCGCCCGGGTTTTGGAACTGGGGGGAGGGGCAGCGAAGGGATCTAGGTGGAACCGCCTTCTAGATGCGACCACGGGCGGCCTGCGTTGGGGCTGGAGGTCCTGGTGCGAGGAAGAGGGTCTCCCTCCCTGTGCCCGGTGCGGCCCCAAGTCCGTGCCCAGGGCGGGACTGGCCGGACAGGAAGCAGCCTGGGCAGGAGAGGGGCCCATCCTGGCGGCTGTCAAGTACATGTGTTTCCCTTGGGCTCCTCCCCCGCCCCTGCCTTCGGTCTGTTGGGAGGGTGGGTGTCCAGGGAGCCTGGACAGGTAGCAGGGAGTAGGGGCAATGCAACAAAATGGGGGGCCGCAATCCCTCTAACCCAGTGGCCCTCAACCTTCTGGCCTTTTAAATACAGTTCCTCATGGGGTGACCCAACCATAAAATTATTTTCGTTGTTACTTCATCACTGTCGTTGCCACTGGTATGAATCATAATGTAAATATCTGATATGCAGGATGGTCGTAGGCGACCCCTGTGAAAGGGTCATTTGATCAGGTTGAGAACCGCTGCACCGGCCTCGTCTTGGGGGCACTGGGACTGGGGGAAGGGGTGGTGGTGAGGGGCGGGCTGAGCCTTCATTGCGCTGGATTGACCGGGAAGGCCCACTAGCGACTCGGAGGGATGTGTGGCCTTCAGCCTGCTGGCCCCAGCCGCTCCCTATGAGAAGGCAGTGGAGGCCTGACTGCCTGGTGGCACTTGTGCAACACGTGTACTTGTTTGTTTACTGCACTTCCCAGCCTCCCCCAAGCCACACGATGCAGAAGCTTCTGGAGCCAACTCTGGAGGGCCACCCAGACATGGAGCCTGGGACACACCCGGCTCCAGATGCGGCAGCCAGAGGCCCAGGCACCCGGGCCTGACCTTGAGCCATTTTTTTCAACAGCCTGCCTTTGCCTGCCACGCAGTTGCCTGTGGCCACACAGGTTTATCTGCCTTCCCTCCGGCTTGGAGGGAAAGGGGCTAGAGAGGGGCCCCTTGTGTTGGGATGAAAGATAATAAAGCTTGCCACACCTAAGGACGGACCTGAGGGGGAGGTCGGTAGCGATGGATCTAAAATCCCATTTACACATGCAGGGTGGGGGGGAAAAAGTCTGGGCCACGCGGAATGCAGAGCTTTGTTTTATTAGACATCTGTGAAGACAGAGTTTGCAGATACAACCTTGTCGAGTCGTGAGCTGCCACAAAGTTCTGTGAAGCTTGAACAAGACCCATTTGAGAATCTAGTTCCTTATTCCAAGCAGACGAGAGGTACAGCGTTATGGCCAACAACCTTTACACTCGTCGTTTGGGGAAGCCATTTTCCGGCATCCATGTGCAGCGCAGTCACAGCTGTTTTGTCTCTATAGTGTGAAGTTCGATCGCCGACTAATATTGCATTTTGACTCCTGGGGATATTGGTGCATGCGATTCTGGGCCACCCTGGCACTTAACCAGACCTGGACGCTAAAAGCTAAACTTGATCTAAGTATCATTCTAGGGGGAGGGCAGCTCTGTGACCTGGACGCATCTTAGCCACCACCGCGCACACACCTCCCCAGGGCTCCGTCCTCCTTCTTCTCTCGTCCTGAACTTGTCTGCCCCTGAGCACTGCCTAATGCCTGCTGCGTACGGAAAGGGCAGGTACAAAGGAAATCCTTTGACGCTTCCGCTTCCAGGAAAGGCGAACATCGGATAACAAGCCAGGGACAGCTGAGTAATGTGTCAAGACAACAGGCCTTGCAGAAACTTCCTAAGGTTAGAAAATGTGTCCCAGTGTTACTTACCCACCCAGTCCGCTTCCTCAGGGATATTTCTGTGGGGGAAAGGGGAGCAGGGATGGATTTGGGGGATGCCCTCTAAGGAGTTCCACTCTTGGGACTGCACCTCTGGGGCCAGAAGCAAGTCCAGTAAAATGATCTCTCCCTCCCCACCCTCTATTTGCCAACACGTCCCATTCCAACCGGCTGATCTTAAGAGAAATAGGCAAGGAGACATCCTTAATGCAAGGCGGGAAAGGCCTTCCTTGGCCAGAAAGAGGGGGACCTGACTATGTCAGCCACCCTTACACCTGATCCAGTGGAAGAGCTGGATCTGCTCCCCACCGGAGGCCTCCTTTGACCCTGGCGTCCTGAGCACCTCACGCCCGTGGACCCCACTCCGCCCTCAGAGGGACTGCTCTGTCCCACAAGGAGAGGTGGGCAACCTGCAGGGCTGCAGAGAGTTTCCTGCAGAGCCACTGCTTACAGAGCCCAGCGTTCAGCTCGGAGACGGGACAGGAGAGTGGACACATCACTAAGCTCCTTAACAGTACACTGTGACCCTCTGGGAAGGACGCGTGTGTAGACGAGTCTGATGAAGCTGCTGCCCAGGAGGCCCATCTGCTCTGCGTATTCGGACCCCAGGCACCTCTGTCTGCTGCTCGATCTTGCGTACACAGTCCACAGGGTAGTATCGGCACAAACTGAGGAGCGGTCAGCGCAGATAGGAAATGAAACCAGGGGAAGTTAAAGGCAGCAATGTCATCAACAAAATGCAAGGAGCATTTTCCTTTTTTTTTTTTTAAACAAGAAAAGCACATTGTAGAAATAAAGAATCTGTACAATATTCTGATACTGTCTGTACATAAAATTATATTATAACGAAGTTGAAAGGTCCTGTATATAGAGAGGATGGCTGGTTACCCCGGAGATCCAGAGCAGGGAGCTGGGGAAGCAGAGCAGGCAGCAGGGGCCCCGGGCAGCACCTCTGCGGGACCAGAGCGCCCGGCGTTGCGTGAGCATCCCCTCATCTGTGGTCTGTTGGTGGTACATGTTCTATCAGGGAATTTTGCAGCAGGCGAGGTGACGAGGGAGACATGTTCAAGTGACATGAAAATGCTCATTCAAACCTGCATGTCGGCTGAGGATGGGTGTGAGAATCCGATGTGCATGGAAGTTAGTTCGCTCAGCCTCCCTCCGTGTGTTACGAGTGCTCCCAGTGACTTAGCATTGGAGTGGGCTCCTGCAGGCGGGAGAGACGGCTCCGAGCAGGTCGGGTGGGCCATGATCAGCCCCTTGGTTCTTTCCCAACTGGTCCCGGAAGGTTGGAGAGGGCTGACTGCGAGGCGGAAGGAAGGAGAGCGCAGACCCCACCTGCGGGTTCCTCAGGCAGCCCTTTCTCAGGGCCTTTCTTCTTCCTCCCCAGGCCCTTCCTGTGAGGGTCTAAAGCGCCTCCTCGCCCTGACCGGTTTGGCTCAGTGGATAGAGTGTCGGCCTGCAGATTGAAGGGTCCCGGGTTCGATTCTAGTCAAGGGCATGTACCTTGGTTGCGGGCACATCCCCAGTGGGGAGTGTGCAGGAGGCAGCTGATCAATGTTTCTAACTCTCTATCCCTCTCCCTTCCTCTCTGTAAAAATCCATAAAATATATTTTCTTAAAAAAGCACCTCCTCAAGTGGGGCCCCAGCCTCACTCACCTTCCTGCAAACCCTGTCCCTAGGGGAGCAGGACGGGCGGCTCTGGTCTGTGCATCAGCTTCCGACAAGGTCCTAGTGAGGAGCCCTCATGTACAGCTAATCCACAGTCCCTGCAGCGTCTACTTCAGTTCATAAAAGGGAGAGGATCCAGGAAACTGTTCTTTCTTTTTCATTTATGTCTAGTTGGTACACAGTATTATGCCAGTGATAACAGTTTCAGGTGTTCACGACAGGAATTGGACATTTCCGGGAACCTGACTTTAATCAGCACTCTCATGCAGGAGACTCACAGATCTGCTCTGGAAAACACCGGGCTTGGCCCATCCAGTGTAGACCTACGGATTCCTTTTGGACGGACTTTAAAACTGATGACTTTAATCAAACGTTCCATAGAACAGATTCACGGCCCATGAACTACCAATATAACCCTTTGAAAATGTAAGAATAAATGGCCAGTCCTAACCGATTTGGCTCGGTGGATAGAGCGTCGGCCTGTGGACTGAAGGGTCCCAGGTTCGATTCTAGTCAAGGGCATGTACCTTGGTTGTGGGCACAGCCTCAGTAGGGGGTGTGCAGGAGGCAGCTGAGTGATGTTTCTAACTCTCCCTCTCCTCTCTGTAAAAAATCAATAAAATATACTTTAAAAAAAAAGAATAAATGGCCAAACCCTTTAGTGTGAGCTGGGAGGACAGAGTTCATTTAAAATATGCATGTTTTCAAGACGAGGAGCTGTTCCAGGCTCCTGGGCAACCTCATTTCCTCATCCGGAAGTCCTAGAATTACTGCTGAATTCAGAAATGGGGACTTGGTCTTCTGATGCCAGAAGTGACATGGCGTATGGGTCATGCCGGGAGCTCTATAACATTCCTTTCCACCGCAGCGCGTTTCTACCTGCTGAACCATGGCGGTGTCAGCTCTCCCCCTCCCACCAATCCCTGGGGATCAGCCCAGCCACAGTGATTCCATGGAACCCATTTGGAATTTAAATGAGAACCTAAAATAGTACCCAGTGTAGGCAGTCTTCTCCCACCCGGGAAACGCACTCCAGCTTCCCACTGGATCTCCCCTTCCAATCGCATGACCAGGAAAAGCAATGAACTGCAGGTGGGGGCGGAGGGGGGGGCCACTTTACAGCAACTGCCACCCAAAGGAGGCGAAAGGAAAATCCTCAGGAAGATGGATAATCTCGTCCTGCTCAGAGCTCCCCTTTTCCGGATCCAGGACAGCCACAGAGCATCCTGAGTTCTGCTCCACGGAGAGGTGTTCAGAGCAAGCTCATCCCTGTGCAGAGATGTACCGGCTCCCTTGCCAGGTGGGTGTTCCGCCACGGGGGCCCATGAAACCAGCTGCTCCCCCTTGGGGTTCTTATCCCCAAACCTCAATCTCAATTTCCTGACGCTGCCAGTGCGCCCTCAGAAACCCCTCCGTGCTTCTGGCCCTCGTATTTCTAGCCGTGATCTCATTGTCCCTGCTGCAGCCCAGGCGCTCGGTGTCAAGGGTCAAGGGCAGGGAAAGGACAGTCAGGGTTGAGGTCGGCAGCTGCAGGTGGGCTGAGTCCCAGGGGACAGGCCACCGGGAGGGCCCGTCAGTAATTCAAGAAGTCGATCCCCACCTTGACGCTCTTCGAGGTGGCCACGTCGATGGCCATGGCCTTGATCTCGGTGTCCCCGAACTGCATGAGGGTCTGGATCTCCCTGCGGGCGGGCGCGGTGCCCCCGGCGCCCGTGAGGTCCAGGCGGAGCGTTCCGCACTTGCGCACCCCGGGGTCGGTGATGAAGCTCACGTTGTCGCGCTCGGAGCTGTACACGTTGATGACGATGACGAGCTGGGAGGGCTTGGCGGGCGTGTAGCTGCGCTTGACCAGCTCGCCCAGCGCCACGGACTGGTCGGCGGCGATGAACTTGTCGAAGACGTCGGTGCACCAGCGGGTGCCGTCCTTCACCAGCAGCTTCTCGGGCGGGTGCTTGCCCTCCACGTAGCGGTTGAGCACGCCCACCCCGTAGGTGAGCGGGGACCTGCGCACCTTGATGACGGCCGGGTCCAGGCCGAAGAGCACGGCGCCCTTAAGGATGGTGAGGCCCACGTCCTGGGGGATGATGATGCGGCACTTGTCCCCGAAGGCGGCCTGGACCGCCTGCTGCAGGAGGGGCGCCTCCGCGAAGCCGCCCACCAGGAAGAGGAACTTGACCGTGGACACCTCGGGCTTCTGGAACAGGTCCCCTGCGAGGGAAGAGGGGAGGACACCGTCCTGAGCCAGAGCCAGCAGCAGCCACGGGGACGGGCTGGCCTGAGCATGTGGGGCGTGGACACAGCCACCTGGAGGACAGGCTCGGTCTGAACAGAATTTCTGGAGAACGGGTCCTTTGGAGAGAGGGGGGTTGCATACCAATATGCTCGGAGCGTCAGCCAAAGCGATTGCTAAGTGGACACTGTTTTAGCAAGAGAGCTGCTGACCATGTGAAGTAGTCATTTCTATGCCTGAAGGGTACTCCTAACCCCCCAAACTCTCCGAATCTTATAAATGTGCCCCGGCTGGTGCGGTTCAGCTGTGAGTCATCCCTGGAACCGAAAGGCTGCTCCTTTGATTCCTGGTCAGGGCACCTGCCCGGGTTATAGGCTCAATCCCCGGAAGGGGGCCTGCAAGAGGCAATGGACTGATGTCTTCTTGCATTGATGTTCCTCTCTCCCTCTCCCTTCCCCTCTGTCTAAAAAGCAATGAGAACACTAAGTAAATAAACAAACACTATTCTTTGGTTTTCGTACCTATCATGATTTGGTAGGTGGGGGGGGCGGGTAGGGAGTGGAGGGGCCCTAGATACTGCAAAGGGTCCCTGGTGAGTCTCCCGTGTGGCTCTGGGGGAGGCCACGAGGCAGCAGAGAGCAGCACGGCCCGACGCTGCCTCCCCTCCTGTGGGGACCTTGCTTTGGCTCACACACAGTGGCTTCTCCCAGCCACGGTGGTTCCTAATCTCTCCACAGAAAGCCAAGACCACATCGCCCAGGGCCCCTGGCTGGAGGTCCTTCTGCCACGCAGCCCCCAGCTCTCCGTCGGGGGGGCCAAAGGGAAAGTGGGGTGAGGACGGCGCTCGGCTGCTTCCGGTCCCCGAGGGCCTGTGGCTGCCAACCTGGCTTCACATGCCTGGTCGGTGATGCTGGGGAAGTCAGTCCCGTTTGCGGCTCTGCCCGGGCAGGCTGGGCCCCGGCTGATACTTACGCAGATGCTCGATGATGCTGTCGATGGTTGGCTTGAAAAGGGCATTCATGGCATCCGGGCTCATCCTCAGCATCCCCTGGGAGGACCACTTCACAAAATCCACGCTGTGGGTGTGGCACAGAGAGGGACGGTGGTGAGCGGACAAACTACACCCACAGGCAGACACGGCCCTGGCAGAACAGCTGTCATCCCACGCAGCAGGGAGGGGTCTAAGGTCCTTGGAAATACCTTCCCCTGCCAGGCCTGAGCCCCTGGACCAAGGGTCCTCAAAGTTTTTAAACAGGGGGCCAGTTCACTGTCCCTCAGACCACTGGAGGGCTGGATTATAGTTTTAAAAAAAAAAAAACTATGAACAAATTCCTATGCACACTGCACATATCTTATTTTGAAGAAAAAAAACAAGGCGGCAAAAACACCCAGCGGGCCGGATGAATGTCCTCGGCGGGCCGCATGTGGCCCGCGGGCCGTAGTTTGAGGACCCCTGCAGACGCTCAAAGCTAAGACTCAGCTTCTTCTGTTTCTCTTTGCCTCCATGTAGCCAACCTTCCCCGGGGAAGTGGGAGCCGATGTCAAGTGCCAAGAACTAAGGAGATAAAGGCATCGTTCTCCTTTGTTTTGTTTTTTTTGTTTGTTTCTTTTTAACATATATTATATTGATTTTTTACAGAGAGGAAGGGAGAAGGATAGAGAGTTAGAAACATCGATGAGAAACATCGATCAGCTGCCTCTTGCACACCCCCTACTGGGGATGTGTCCGCAACCAAGGTACACGCCCTTGACTGGAATCGAACCCGGGACCCTTCAGTCCGCAGGCCGACGCTCTATCCATTGAGCCAAACCGGCCAGGGCTATCGCTCTCCTTTGGATGACTGCACTTCGATGCAACAATCGTTGAATGCGAGTCCATTAGGGGCTCACCATGCTGCCTGTGTGCTCGGTGCAGGCACTGTCCTATGATAGGGAGAAGCCTAGTCCTGCCGGTGCCCCTCACTGTCCCTGGTGAGGGGCAGCGTGGAGCAGCAGGAGCACGGGACAGGGAGTCAGGCTGCTGGGCTCCCGCCTGGCCCCACCACTCAGTAGCCATGGGACCCCGGGCAAGCATTTTCCCTGAGCCACGGCTTTTTGTCTGCAAATCAAGGCCAATACCACTTGCCTTACCTCCCTCGCAGGGGTTGTTGTGAACATTGAGTTAAAAACCACGTCTGGGAAAACACTCTGGAAACTTCCTAGCGCCAAAGGAACGCCAGGGACCCCGGGGCGCCGTGCCCAACCGCCTGCTCTCAAGGTCAAAGGCACCGAGCTAACGGTGGCTCCGTCCCTGCAGCATAGCACCTCCAGCTCCTCCAGCAGCACGTCCTAGACGCCGCCCTGTCTCACGGACCAGGAATCTTCCCAGGGCCTGGGCCAGAGGACCGTGTGTATGGTGTGGGGTGACCCACAGGCTGGCCGCAGCCAGTCTCCCCAGCGAGGGAGGCCCTGGAGCTGTGCAGGAAGGACATGGGAGACAACTAGACGCAGGTGCCTTCTGCAGGGGACCACGGCAGAGAGAATGCCAGCCTGGGAGGGTCTGGCGAGGACCCTGCTCCCAGGGCACAGCAACCTGGAGTCAAATCCACTTTGTTCCCCCTGAAAGGAGCCAGGGCGTCTTGGAGAAGCAGCCGATAGCAGGTGTGGTGGGGGACGTACGAGGTGAGTCAGGGGCACCTCACCGACACAGGCGGAGACTGTTACAGACCACAAAGGGCCTGGCCAGCGTGGCTCCGTGGTTGAGTGCCGACCTATGAACCAAGAGGTCACGGTTTGATTCCCAGCCAGGGCACATGCCCAGGTTGCAGGCTCGATCCCCAGTGTGGGGCGTGCAGGAGGCAACCGATCAATGATTCTCTCTCATCAATGTTGTTTCCGTCTCTCTCTTTCCCTTTCCCTTCTTCTCTGAAATCAATAAAAAACATTAAAAAAGGCCCTAACCAGTTTGGCTCAGTGGATAGAGCATCAGCCTGCGGACTCAAAGGTCCCAGGTTCGATTCTGGTCAAAGGCATGTACCTTGGTTGAGGGCTCACCCCCTGTTGGGAGTGTGCAGGAGGCAGCTGATCGATGTTTCTAACTCTCTATCCCTCTCCATTCCTCTCTGTAAAAAATCAATAAAAGATATTAAAAAAAGAAAGAAAGAAAGAAAGAAAGAAAGAAAGAAAGAAAGAAAGAAAGAAAGAAAGAAAGAAAAAAAGAAAGAAACAAACCACAAAGGCCAAGGCAATGGGACTCAGGAGCCAACCTGAAGGGGCTCCCACCGGCCAAGACGGGACAATCTGAGTGTCACTGAGGATGTATCCGCCATGGTCAAACATGCATCAGATGTGCTACGTCCATGCGTTCTTAATGCACCCCCCCCCCCCGCCCGTGCCGCAAAGGGGAACAATCGTTTGGAGGATGCTACGAGGGCCGCCGAGCCACGAGGAGTTTCTCTGGGCTCCACCGCCGAGGGTCCCGGGCCGAAGGCGAGTCCCACTCACTTGCTCTTGCGCAAGGCGTGCTCCACGCTGTGGCCCCGGAACTTCTTGTAGTAATCGATGAAGGAGAAGGGCAGCGTGATGTTCAGCGGGTTGGTGCGGTCCGGGGCGGCCGCCCTTTTGCGAGACTCGAACGCAATCATCAAGTCAACCCAGGCGGCGGGACGCTTGATTTTGAACTGCTCGATGAAGTCCTCTCCGAATATCTTACACAGGAGCTTTTCAAACTCGTAATCGACTCCTAAGGATCCGTAGGGCCCCCCTGCGCCAAGAACGAAACCGAGTCGCCGTGTCAGAAACGGTGAGAACGGGGCCCGGACTCCGAGGCCACCCTGCGCGTCCCTCAGACACACAGGGGAGCACAGCTAGGATCTCACTGGGGCTCTCCTCACTCCTCGTGGAGAAGCTTTCCTCTAGAAACCACTCGGCAACGACCTGTTTAAAGTCAGTTACACTTTAAATAAAAGCAATACATTTAATTAAGTCACTGGGAGTATCATGGCTTCCTCCTCCCCGGCAGACACCCAGGACAGGATCGGGAGCAGGCAGGCCTCGCTTAGCCCCTGGGTCTACTCGCCCCTCATCCCCTCCCTGACCAGGAAAGAGCCTGTTCTCGGTTTGGTGCTCCCAGATCAGGGGTCCTAGGGCCCCCTGAGAAGGCTCAGCCATAGCTCCGAGCCACACGTGTCTTCAGGCTTCTGTCGCATCCTTCCCTAACTTCCAGGAGCCACTTTCTCGGCCAGGATCTGAGACAGGCTCCCTGGATGCCAAAACCCCAGGGATGGAGGTGTGTGTTTTAAAGGACATGGAGCTGCGCTTTGCTTTCCAATGTCCCATAAGCCTCGGCACCGGCTGGCCGGCGTGGCTCAGCGGTTGAGCATTGACCTCTGAACTAGGAGATTATGGTTCGATTCCTGGTCAGGGCACATGCCTAGGTTGCAGGCTTGATCCCCAGTGTGGGGGTGTGCAGGAGGCAGCCGATCAATGATTCTTTCTCATCACTGATGTTTCTATCTCTCCCTCTCCTTTCTCTCATAAATATATATATACACACACACACACACACACACACACATATATTTTTAAGAAATTATGAAAATTTATCTTAAAAAAAAAAAAAGAAAGAAAGAAACCTCAGGGCCTTCTCCTGCCAACTGTCCCAGGTGCTGGCGGCACAGAGGCAGCTGAGAGAAGTTGGAAAGGGGTGGCCCAGCTCCAGTAGGAGGACATCCGCTGTGCTGTGCTCACCTGTGGCTTTATACAGTTCCTTAAGGTGTCCCTCCGGCAGCCGTATCTGGTGGACGGTCAGGTCTACGGTGCCACCGCCACTGTCCACAACCACATACTTGTCACCTGGCAAAAAAAAACACAAACACCAGCCATCCTTCACACAGACCGCCTGTCAACCCATCCTGAAATGGGCTGGGGCGATGATGGGGTGCCCAGCCCTCCTCATTAGCGCAATGGGTTCGCTAATTAGTTGAGCTGCGGGTTATTCATGACTGAAGAGAAGGCGACAATGTCTGCTAAGAGCGACGGTTAGCATGGACGATCGAGAGCCCAGATGCGTGGATCTTTAAAACTACGGCATGCGTGCCACGCGCTGCGGCGTACCTGGCGGGACCCAGGGGACAACTTCCTGCCAAGTGAACAGCCCCAGCAAGTGGCCGGCTGTTTAACTAAGGACTTGTCCTGGAACAGGGGGGAGTCCCAGGCCTTGCCTTTCCTCTGAAGAGTCTCGGTGGCTTTAACACATGCAAAATCACAGCTCCTCAAAGAGCTCTCTTGGGCGAGTCATCTTTAAAACTGAGTGATTCTGAACATTCTCCAAAAGTGCAAAAGGACAAGTAGGAATGCAGTTTTGCCAGCAGCAATATATACACACACATGCACACACACATGCACACACGCACAGACGCATGCACACAAAGTCCAGCGAAGGCAAAGGACATTCAAGGACGCTACCTTCCTCCAGCTCGGACCAGATCTCGCCTATGACATTCTCCACCAAAAAGGTCCGGCTCTGCCGATTGCGCCGCACGTGTTCCTTAGCTAGTGGCCGACAGAAAGAAAATGATGGCGGGTGAGAAAGCACGACAGAGTGGCCATCATCTGCAGTCAGTGGAGGCAGCAGCGTGAGCAGGTTAGGGACGGAACACTAAGTGAGCCCCGACCAAACAATTACGGGAATGCCACCCTGGGAATTCCGAAATAGTTCTCCCAGGACGAGCAGCTATTGCCCCGGCCCTCGCCACTTCATTGGTGTGGCAGACTCAGCCTGGGCCCTGCTGGAAAGCCCCATGGATGAGAGCCCCACCCCCCAGTGACATTGGGGGGGGGGGGGGATGGGTCAATAAAATCGAACAGTTTCCTGGCTTTGCTGTCCCAGGGAGGAAGCTGGCTGCCAAGCAGCCGTCAGTGCACTTGGTTAAACAATTTCACGCCAAGGAATTCTGATGCCAGGAGACTGGGGTGCTGATCAGGGTCCTGGATAAATTGCATAGGAGCCATTTCCTGACCTTGTTGAGGCCAATATGCTCTTTGGCTGCAAGGTGGCACATCAGCCACAAGGTGGCGCATCTGAAACTGGCAAAGCCAGGCACCAGTTTCCTAGCCCTGCAGGACCCCCTGGCGGTGACACCGTGCCTGGGGACTTCGCCTCCCACTGGCCTCCCCACAGCGCTGCGAGGTGTTCAGAGCATAAACCATGGCCCTGCGTTAAGGTGAGGAAACCAGGTCAGGGAGGCTAAGACACCAGTTCCCACACCATCTTGCAGCCCCAAGTTAACCCTCCATCCGGGGACCCTCATGCCTCTGAGGCTTCACAGTTTACAGTGAAGTCTGAAAAAGCAGTCTATAAATGTGAAGAACCAGGAAAGGCGCTGTGAGAAGGTACCTGGGAGGCAGCCGGGCACAGCCACCCTGGGAATTTGGGCAACTCAACCCCCCAGTTTCCTCATCCATAAAATGGGTACGATAATACGTGGCCTAAGTTCCTCACAGGCAGAGCAGGGACTGGCTCTCTGACTTGTCCTAAGCAGCCAGTGTGCCACCTGCTCACAGTAGGTGACAATGAAGGGGAGCGCCAAGTCTGATAACCAGTGCCCACCAAACCATCACTATCACAGGCCATGGAGAGCGACCACCTATTTTACAGATCAAGGCTCTGCCCACAGCTCTGCTGCTGCGCCTTCTTTAGTCCCTGGGCAGGTGCTGCAGACTTTGTATCTGCCTGCAGCTGTTTATCCAACAAAGGACCCTTGACCCTCCAGCCTCTCGGCAAGGAGGAGTGTTTGCAAAACAACATCTCTGGGGACTGGGATGGCAAGCACCAGGCCAGCTCTGAATTCTTCGGGCCCTGCTTTATGGTGGAGAGGCTGTCCCGGTGAAAGTCCCTGCAGGCTGGTGTGGCTCCGTGGTTGGGCGTCGCCAGGTGCACAGAAGAGTTGCTGGTTCGATTCCCGGTCCAATGCCTGGTTGGGGCCCATGCCCAGGTGGAGAGGCCACTAGGGGGCGATCAGGAGGCAGCCAATGGATGTTTCCGTCTCAGCATCAATGGTTCTCTCTCTCCCTTCCTATCTCTCTAAAAAGCAATAAAAAATCCTTTTTTTTTTTTTTTTTTTGTTAATTCTCACCCAAGGATATTTTTTCCACTGATTTTTAGAGAAAATGGAAGGAAGCGGGAGAGACATAGAGAAAGAGAAACATCGATGCGAGAGAGACACATTGGTTGGCTGCCTCCCGCATGGCCCGACCAGGGCCAGGAATCGAACCTGCAGTCGAGGTAAAAGTCCTTGACTGGAATCGAACCCGAGACCCTTCAGTCCTGGGGTCGACCCTCTATCCACGGAGCCAAACCAGCAGGGCAATAAAAAAAAACATGTAATAATAAATAAAAGGAGTTCCTGTCGGCCTAGGAGAGACCCCCACACGCAGGCCTCCCTCCTGCCCCCAGCACCAGCTCCAGATGCATTTCTGTTGCAGATCTCATAGTGGGCACTTGGCTCCCTAAAGCAAACTGGATGACTAACGAAATGGCATTCATAAAAAACAGCCAAGCGGAGCTAACAAGACATGTTCTCAGCTCTCAAAAAACTTACCCTATTTTTTCAGGCAAATTAAGCCCATTTTGTGAGAAATGTGCCCTTTACGGCGCTCATTAAATCCTCCTGGTGTAAAAAAATACCCGCGGCAAACCCTGCAGTGAGGGGGCAGAGAGCTGGCTCTGTTCTCCCCGCGGGGTCCTCCGGCTCCACCTGCAGGAGCCCCCAGGCAGGGGCGGCAGGGGGCGGCGTTCTCTGGGTACCCCTGCTGAGTGCTCTGCAGCCCAAGGGTGAGACAGAACCCTGCCTCCTGCACCATGGAGGGGCGCTGGCCAACCACTTGGGGATTTAAAAAAACCCTACAGACCCTCTGAGCACATGGGACTGTCCACAGGCACAGGACACAGGACGGGGCAGGGAGGAGACAGGACATGTGCCAGGAAAGGAAGCCAAGCCCAGCTCCCAGCTGAAAAGCATCCCATACAGCTTTCCCCTCAGATTAGGAGAAATGGTGGGGAGAGTGGCCTAGAATTAGCTAATTCTCCTGCATTTCTTTCTGTGAACAACTAAGGGAGAACCAACAAGTGAGATGAGCAGCCCAGTCCCTCCTGGTCTTTTCCGTTAAAACAATGAAGGTGGAGATTTACATGAGCTTGTCATTCCGCGTGTTTTAAACAGCGCAGCTGACCTGGTCCGCAGCAAGGCTGCCCTCGGCCTGTGCCGGGGCCCAGCACTGCTAGACGAGGGCAGGTCAAGCCCTGGATTTAAAGGGAAGCCTGCTCCCCACATTCCGGGTGACTCAGACCCGAGGTGCCCACACCGGGGCCTGGCGGGCAGGGCAGCAGCTCAGGGACAAGTGAACTTTGTGGCTGAGGCTCACGGATTCCCCAGTCTTGGGTGACAGTGCAGGGCATGGGCCCTGGGGCAGTTACCCCTCAAAGAGGAATAGGACAGGCTCGAGAAGATGGCCTTGGCTAGGCCTCGGGGTGGGGGCCACAGAAGAAGGCTGTAGGGGGAGCAGCCTGCGACAGCCCTGGCTAATGCCACCCCTCTCCTCCTGGGCCTGGCCTTCCAGGGGGGTGATGAGTGGGGTTTGGCCCACAGGTCCCTCCCCCGGGGATAGAGCTCAGAGCTGTGCGCCCCAGCACTCTGATTAGCTTCCAAACTCACTCACAGAGGGGGCTGTAACACTGACCTAAGGTGTCTGCGAACTCCGTGGCCCTGAACAGACCCGCAGGGCGCTGGACACCCGGGAAAACAGTTCTGGGGACCAAGAGAGTGACCGACTTGCACCCAGGTAAATACAACGGAGAAACGGCTTTTTAGGGGCCCCCTGAAGCTTCTGAGTGTCCCCAGGCAGGTGGCCCTTCCCCAGCTAAGTGAACATCCTCAGGTCAGGAAGCGTCGGTCCTTTCCGTCTGCAGCTTAAACTCTCGCCAGGTTTATGGCCAAGACGCAGAATGAGCTCATCACACACGAAGCAGCTCCAATGAGTGAGTCAGCAATAAGTCAACAGTCTTAATGGAGGAGTTAATAACAGGCAAATGGGATTAGATTGAGAATCAGTTAAACAGATGAGGAAGATTAAGAGTTTAGTAAAATGCAAGGCCAAGGACTGCTCTCAGGGCCCCCTCGAGTTTTTGGAGAGCAGTGCCCTGCCCCCTCCGAAGGCACGTGGGTGGGTGATGAACCAGGGGACCCACTGCCAGGTGTGCTGAGGGCCCCAGGAGGGGACAGGGAAGGGACCGAGCACAGGGTCCTCAACGCCAGCCTCTCTGGCAGCATTTTGATTCTTCACTACGGCACCGAGTGCCTGTACGTGATAGCGGCCCAGAGACATGCAGGTGGGAGGGGGAGAGGGAGGGAGAGAGAGAGCAGAGGTACCCTGTGCAAACCCAGCTCCTACTGTGTCTCGGGAGCTGTACCCATTGACCGCGGCCTTGCTGCTCAGCTCGATCATCTGGTGCAGCCGCAGCTTCCGGCAGTAGATGGAGGCGGCCTCGGGCTCCAGAGCGATGATGAGCTGCTCCGAGTTCTCGGGGGAGGCCAGGCCCGCCTGGAAGACAGAAGCAGAGGCTGGGACCTGGGCGACTACTCCCAGGACACCCCCACCTGGGGCTGACAACCCCCAGGAAGGGACACTCGTGCCCTGCTGGTTCGAGGAATTCCCCCCATAGGTCTCTGCAGAGCTTAAGATTGGGGGTGATCGGTGCTGGCCCTAAGTGGGGTCCCCCCAACACCCCAGAGCGGCCTAAGGAAATGTGCAAGGATCCTTGGGAAATGCCAGACGCTTATGGAGCCTCTTGCATCTGGGGCTGCAGGAGCCCCGAACTGGGATGCATGAGGGGATGGCAGGTGGTCTGGTTCGGGCTGCAACAATCTAAACTGTCTGATCGAGTCAGAGCAAGCCCCCATCTCTGGTGGCCCAGGTCACAGATGGCCCATCGCCGGACCTCGCTGGGCAAGGTGGAATTCTGTTGGATGGCAATCAGACAGGAGGCTCCGGGAGAAAGCCCCTTCTGGAACCCCGCACAGTCCCCCCTTCGGCAGGGTGGGTGGGGAGGCAGCTGCCGCTCCCTCCCGCAAAGCCACTATCCCTTTCCCGGCAGAAATGCCCTGCTCTGTGACCCCTGACTCGTTCCAGTCACGTGCCTCCGGGAGGCTCTGGGACCACGGTTCTGAGGGTCACAGGTCCCGGCCCACCTCTCGTGGCCTTGAACTTGAGCACCAGGTCTCGCCTGTCCGTTGAAGCTGTGCAGGCCCGTGGGGTTTCCTGCCTGTCCGTGTTTGTTGTCTTTGGTCCCGTTCCCTAGGGAACCTCAGATGCCGCACCCACGTGGTACGAGGGCCCCAGTTCCACACCCAGCTCCTGAGGCTTCGTGGCCTCGTCGTGGAGGCCGGGGGAAGGTCTGCCCAACACACACGCTGCACAAGGTCCTCTCGCCAGGAGGAGCCGCCTACAGGCAGAGGGGGTTTAGCAGGTGTAATAACGGGGCGGGCTGGGAGGCCAGGTTATAAGGGAAACACGGAAAGGACCTCAGGATGCCGTCCCACGCCTTCACTCTACGCGGGAAGGAACCAGGGCTCGGAGAAGCAGGGCGGCCTGACCCGGGTTCCTGGGACGTGGGCCTCTCAGACTCTTCAGCTCCAAGGTCCCCGACCCGTAAGCGGCCAAGCGGCCCCGGCCCGGACCCCACACCTTGCAGACCAGCTCTTTCCTGGGGTCTCTGCTCTCCTGGGCTGAGTGACTCCAGCTGCTGGGGTGGGGCCCAGGCCTTCGGCGGGACTTGGACCGAACTCACCGGTGCCTCTAATGCTTCCCCCCTCAACTGGCTGAAAGGCACTGCCTCTACCCATTTACTCCAGGACAGCACCCGACGACACACCGCCTAGACTTGCCTATGTCGTACCCCAAACCAGCCACTGAATTCTGTCTTCTTGAGACACCATCAGCGGCAGGTGCCTGGACATCTGCACTCTGCCAATCCTGAAGGCCTCCCGGCAGCGGTGAGAGGGGGCCGGGCAGTGCCTGAGAGACCAGGACAGGGTGACACACTCCTTCATGCAACCAGCCATCATCCCCACCTCCTGCTCCCAGCAGCAATGAGGGGCTGCGCCCCCACCCGCTGCTCCCACGGGGGCCAGTGAACAGCTGAGGGACAGCAAGAGGAAGCAGCCGGTGTGGGCAGATTCCATCTCCCCAGGAGGGGTCCCAGGGCTGCGGTGGACTCCAGGAAGAGGAGGAAACACAGGGGAGCCGCCAGGCTCAAAACCCAACGGTTTCTCTCTGGGCGGGAGGGTCTGGGGCCCGGAAGCGTGAGCTTTATCTCTGCATAAACACACACAGTCTTCTCGGCAGAGGCCCTCCAGCCCGGCGCTGTCCGGAGACCCCGTCCGGAGACCTGGGGGTCTATTTGCCTGGGACCAGGCCAGGGTCACCAGAAGCAGAAGGAGCGCTCGCTCTGCCTTTGCTAGTCCTGCCTCCGGAGCTGGGATCTCCTGGCCGCTGTGCAGGCCTGGCCTCTCCTGCAAGAGGGTATGTCCTCCCAGGGCAGCAGCCAAGTCTTCTAGCCCCACAGCACACAGGAAGGGCTCAGAGGGGAGCTGCTAAATGAATGAGTTGAGCATCCCTCCGGCCAGAATCAAGTTCTGCAATTTCCTGGCGCTCATCTCTGCAGACCTGAATGAGACAAGCATTCTGTCTGCGTGACCGGGGACTCTACAAACAGACTGTCTCCTCCACGAATCTGGGGTGGCAGGAGCACCGTCCGAGTGGCTCCTCGGAGTGCTGCTTCATGGTCCCCTGCCCCCGGGGGGGCGGGTAGGGGGAAGCAGCAGGTGGTGACTGCAGGGAGGACAGGGGTGTGGGCATCCACGCTGGCTACAGAGCTCCCCGCCCTGCGGTCAGCTGGAAAAATCCACCAGGGACTGTGTTTACAGCTGAGGAAAATGGCCAGACGGCCAGTGAGCGCTCCGCTGGCCGGGCGTCAAGTTGCAGGGGCCCAGCTGCGCCGTCCTGGGCGTCACGGGCGGTTCTTTTTGTGCGTTTTTCCCGATGTGGCTATTTGTCACTGCAGTTTGTTCAAAAAGGGAGGCAAATGTGAGCTGCAACTCTGTGCTGGGTGATGAAAATCATCTGTAGGGAAACATTTATCTAACGGGCTCTGGAACCTCCTGGAGTGACACATTTTAGGCAAAATGCCTCTAGGGATAAGCTGACCGTTTCCTGTCCGCGCAGCTCTCAGGACGCAGTGGAACTACCTCCCATTCCAGGTCTCCTGAGCCTCAGAGGAGGGACCAGCTGTTCTTTTTTTTAAAAAAAAAAAATTTTAATCCTCCCCTGAAGACATTTTTTAATTGATTTTAGAGAAAGAGAAAGAGAGAGAGAAACATCAATATGAGAAACGTCAACAGCTGCCTCCCAAACAGGCCCCAGCTGAGGATCGAACCCACCATCCAGGTAAGTGTCCTGCCCAGGAATCGAGCGTTTGGTGTACGGGATGACGCCGGGAGATATTTTGGAGTTTCGCAGATGAAATAAAACAGGAGATGCTGCCCAGAGCCTCGTCCCCTGCTCCGCAGCCAGGCCTCTGTACCCTCCAGGCCGGTGGGAGGAGATGCTCAGGTCCCAACGGACTGTGCCATGAACTGGGGCTCAGGGACGACAGGCCTGGGAGGAGGGGCTCCAATTTGATCTGCAAGCAGGCTGGTGGGCTAACGGGAGGCACTCTGGGTGAGTGCGTCGATGGGCACTCGTGGATCTCGGAAGCTGGCTGGGCCAAGAAGTGCTTTTCGCTCAGTTTCTGTTTTGGAATTCTCCAGAGAAACCAATGTGTGTATGTGCAGAAGAGATTTATGCTAACGAGTGGCTCACATGATTATGGAGACAGCAAGCTGGAGGACCAGGAGAGCCCATCTGGGTCTAGTTCCCTTGCTGGCAGGTTCAAGACCCAGGAAGAGATGTTTCCGTTCAAGTCCAAAGGCAAAAAAAACAAACAAACAACCCCAAACACCCACAAACCCCAAGGTCCCAGTTTGAAGGCTGGCAGGCGGGAGGAATTGCCCCTTATTCTCGGTAGGTGTTACTCATGCCTTCCACTGATTGGATGAGGCCGACCGCTTTTAGGGAGGACAATCTGCTTTATTCAGGCCGACTTAAATGTTAACCTCATCCCAAAATACCCTCACAGCAACACTCAGGATGGTTTTTGAGCAAATACCTGCATACCCCTTGGCTCAGTCAAGTTTACACAGAAAATCAGCCATCACAGTACACATCTTTCTT
>PVJC01018357.1:0-31438 GCA_004026665.1 Murina feae | reverse complement strand
AAGAAAAAGTAAAGATAAAAATTATGAACAACAAATGCATATCTATCAACAAGTGAACCTAAAAATCAAGTGAATAAGAAATCTGAAGAACAGAATAAACTGGTGAATAGAATAGAATCAGAGGCATAGAAAGGGAGTGGACTCACAATTTTCAGGGGTAAAGGGTGTTGGGGGTGTGGGAAGAGAATGGACAATGATCATACACCTATGGATGCGGACAGTGGGGCGGGGGACAGAGGGTGGGTGGGAAATGGGAGGAGGGGAGCTATGGGGGGAAAAAAGAGGAACAACTGTAATAATCTGAACAATAAAGATAAATTTAAATTGAAAAAAAAATAAAGATCTAGTAAGCAAGAAGGAACAGGTTGGCCATATCCTAATTGATCACTCTGGGTTCTGGGACTGGATTTAAGTTCTGAAATTCAGGACACAACTTTATTACTTGTCTCACAGATGAGCTGAGTCTCAGGTTTGACACATAACAACCTGATTCATAAGAAGCTGATTTTCAACCAGATACCATATTTTGAATACACACAGAACTCTAAGTCTTGAACAACAGCTAACCAACTGCATGCTCACAGTGTCTCCAATCCCCGCTCTGTTGGTCAGATCCATTTAGGAAATCAAATTAGAGGCCAGAATGCTGATTGGCAGCATCACAAATGAACAAAGATCATAGACATTCTTGGGTGGCATTTCCAGCAGCCTGGATCAGTGGGTTCCCTACTCCAGACTTCAAATCTCCACCTCAGTGACATGCACCAATCCTTGAGGGTGAGAGGAAGCCTATCTGGAGACAACTGAAGAAAACATGATAATTTAGTACTCATGGCTTCTTCATTTAGGAATCTATGCAATATTATGGACTTATTTTAACATCCTTATCTCAGACTATAGATCTCTGAGTGATGTGATATATCTAAGGAGTATCAGGAGAACACAGAATGGTCTGTGATGAGCTCATGAAACCAGTGGGGAGAAGGGGATGAAAGTAAGGACAAGTCAACAATAATGCCACCATTTCCTTACCTCTCGGCATTTTTTGGGCTCTCCTATGGATGCCTGTTTTGGCTATGGTAAAACACTGAGCAGTATAGCCTGTCCTCATACCAACAGTACCCATTCCCCCCTTATTTAACTGAAGAAACTAGACTAGGCCCCATTTGTGGGGCACTTTACGGGGTTTGAGTAATTTGGCCAGCTGGGAGGAGATTGTGTGAGCCAGAAAAGCAAACAAATAATACCCTCAATATCTGGAGTGGGCATAATTTTTTTGCTTAAACATGCATCATATTCGCCTTAAGGCTCATTTGACCTGGCTGTCATTCAGGGTAAGCCATCGTTCCAAGGGACACACATCATGACTGCGAATGCCTCCTGTCTCCAATTATGGCAGGATGGTCTGACATCCGACTTTCTGATTGTTTGTTTCACGTACACTTTGGCTCTTAATGCAATCCCACTACATGGATGGTCATTTTGAATGATTCATGCTTCTAATTTGTCTCCAAGATTCCAATGTGCTTTGACATTGGTAGTTCTATAAATCAATGAAATAAGTAGAAAAATTAGTTCAAGCAGCAATAAAACTTTTCTTTGGACCGCAGCAGACAGAAATGGCTTATTAACTTCCTCCTCAGTTCGATACAGAAAAATATTCTTATTTAAAGAAAAAGAGTGACATATATAGTCCTCCTATTTAGATACTACAGCCTCTGAAATTTTCTATAACATGGACAACAACAAAATAAGCATGTTTTGGGTGTATATTTAGCTAAACCTTAAAACTCAATGAGCAGTATTATTGCCAAGAGTAATTAAGTTATTCAAATTTGGACCATATGGAATGTGGTTATAATTGCTTTAATGTTCTTTTTCTAAAAATTCTATCATCTATGTCATTCGCGAGGCTGTTTCTATTGACTGATATGTTGCCTTCATTATGAGCCATGTTTTCCCAGTTCTTTGCATAGCTTTAATTTTTTATTAAATTCCAGATATGAATTTTATGCGGTTGAGTGCCAATATTATTGTTCACTTTCAAATATTCTTGAGCTTTACTCTGGGTTGCAGTTATCTGGGAAAGAGTTTGACCCTTTAAAGTGTTCCTTTAAGCTTAGTGAAGTGAGATCAGTGAAGCCATTAAGCATACGGCTAATATTCCCACTGCCTAAGCCATACTTTTCCTAATGCCTTTTGTATTATGAATTTTATTCTCTTCTGGCTGGTGGGAATATGAACTATTTGCAGCTCTGTGTGAGCTTAGGAGATGGTGCAGCCTGCTGTTTTCTGGTGTTGTAGGTGGTTTCCTCACCCACAGGTGCCCATCAGCACCCAGCTGAAAACTCCGGGCAGTCTCTCCCTATCTCTCTCATTCTCTTGTGCTCTCTCTTTCTCTTTCTGTCTCTCTCTCCCTTCCCCTCCGCACCCTGCCCTCTCTCTGCCTTTCTATATACACTATGGCCTGGAAACACTGCCAGTAAGCTGGGAAATCCTGGAGCTCACTTTGTTTGTTTCCCATTTCTCAGAGATCAATTTCTCACGCTGTCTGTTGTTCATTGTCAAAGAACTGTTGTGTCAGTTATTGAGACTGGCTTTTATTCGTTGAAGGATGAAGTGTGAATTTGGTTTGGTTACCTCTCTTGGTTGGAAGTGAAAACCAGGTATTTATTTTTAAATATGCCAAAAAATTGAAATCTTCTCGTGCTTACATTAAATTATGAGAGACTTCATGTGCTCAAAACAATATCTGGAATCATTTAGATGTTCTGTAAGCCTTGTAGCTGAGTGTGTATTTCTTCCAATCCTCGCAATGTCTAATCACAGCAAAAAATAATGTTCCAAAATTCTGTTGTCCTTCACATCAAATTTAAGTGAGGGGAAATGACCCAAAGAAATAATTTCAAGACCAGTAGGCATGGAGGGCTACTAATGAAAGGATTTTAGAGATAGGAGAGGCAGTTTTGGGGAAGGGGGTCCACGGAAGAGGAATGCATATGTGATGGGAGGAGACAGCTCCAAGGTGCCAGGTTGTTTATTTTACGTACATAAAGGATGGAAGAATGTTACAAGATAAGGGGGAGGAAAGGGGAGCACCTGGTAAGCTTTAAAACTTTGAAACTGATACCAGGGAATAGGGAGGGGGAATGACCAATTAGGAAACCACAGGGAACATAAATTAAGGAAGGATCCAATTAGAAAGTATCACGTTCAGACAAAGAAGCTACCAGCATGTATAAACTGATAGACAAAGAGACTCAAAGGACTGCTTTTTTCCTATTTTAGAGAGAGAGCAGGTTTTTCCCATTTGGGGACTTCTTCCCAGGGGGCCCCCTTTAGAGATCCCTCCCTAAGGGGACTTTGTATATGCTTGCAATAAACTTCCACACTTTGCTTAAAATCTTTTAGTCCGAGAATTTTATTTTCCAAACTTGTAGGACAAGAACCTGCAAGGAGAATCTGAGCTTGCCATTCATTCTGCGTATTATTGACTACATTTGGAATCAACACAATATGTAAATTCATACATGTGCAAAAATGTACACTTTTTTTGAATGGTGTTAGAACTGATAACTGATGATAAAATGTTTGGGTGTAATAGATGTTATGATTAATTCCATTGTTGAACATTAATTTGAACCATCTTATTTCATGCCTTTTGTTGAAAATCTAATACCTTATTTGTTTACCTGATAAGTAGAGAAAATTCATTGTAATTTATTATTTCTCATACATCTCTGATTCTAGTAGTATTTTTGGGTCAAAATCTTGACCATCAATAATCACTTTGTACTACTGTGCATGTGGCCAGTGTGGTTTAACTTGGTCTTAATTGTTACTACATTGATGAGGTAAAATATATCCGGCATCTAGGAGACTGGACACAGATGTGGGATGCCTGGACAAAGGTTTGCATATAGTCACAGGGATGTTCCAGGAAAGCCAGTAGGGTAGGTGAAGGCTCGCTAGATTAAGAACCCAACATAATGCACTAGGTGACTTGCAGGTAGAGAGGTGACTTGGCAGTAAATAGAGGAATGTTCCAGACACAGGAAGAATGTGGTCTTTGGGAGATCTGGGTGTGAGTAACATAGGTAGACATAGAAATTAGAACTTCAGTCTCTGAAGAAGTTGGAGTAGGGAGGGATGGGCAAGACCCTACTCTACTAGGAACTGGGGTGTGGGGGATATAAGAAGAGGGAACCCAGATTAAAAAATAAGGAGTTAATATCCAAAATATATAAGGAAATCACACAATTCAATAGGAACAACAAGGAAAAAACAAGTGTTGGCAAGAATATGGAAAAAAGGAAACCCTTGTGCATTTTTGGTGGAAGTGAAAATTGGTGCAATCACTAAGGAAAACAGCATGGAATTTCCTCAAAAAATTAAAAATTCAGCTACAATATGATTCTGCAATTCCATTTCTGGATATTTGTCCAAAGAAAATGAGAACACTAACTAAAAATGATATATGCCCCCATATTTATTGCAGCATTATTTACAGTAGCCAAGACATGAAAACAACCTCAATGTCCATTGATAGATGAATGGATAAAGAAAATGTGGCATTTAAATACAATGGAATATTATTTGGCCATAAAAGAGAAGGAACTACGCTACTTGCAACATGGATGGACCTTGAGGGCATTATGTTAAGTGAAATAAGTCAGCAATGAATTTGCAGGTAGAATCTAAAACAACAAAAACAACCAAAACAACTCAAAATCACTGAACTCATTAATACAGAGAACAGATTGGTAGTTGACAGAGATGGTGTGTGTGTGTGTGTGTGTGTGTGTGTGTGATGGGTGAAGGTGATCAAAAGGTGCAAATTTCCAGTTATAAAATCTGTAAGTCCCAGGGATGTAATGTACAGCATAGTGACTATAGTTTAGACTACTGTATGGTACATTTGAAAGTTGCTAAGAGAGTAAACCTTGCAGCTCCTCATCACACACAAAAAATTGTCACTATATATCATTCTGGATATTAACTGGACTTTGTGATCATTTAGCAAAATGTACATATATCAGATTATTTTATTGTATACCTAAAACTCGTATGCCAGCTATATCTCAATAAAAAAAAAAAAAACAACTGAAAATACCTCCTACTATTAGGCAATTACTTGGTTAAAGAGGAACTTGCTATAGGGCTGAGGATGTTATTCCCCCAGAACCTTGCCTATGGCTGAGGAGTTGACTCTCTTGGTTTTAGGTGGGCTGAAACCTAACTTTTTACACCAGTGTGAGAGGCAGTGAGCCATGCTGTATGCTGCACTGTTGGAGAATTTGCTAAATGTATCCTTCCAGACCCTTTCAATCAACTCAGTGTAACTACAAGCATACATTGTGAGAGTATTAAAAAGATGTCAGAGAGTATTAAAAAGATGTTACACTGGAATTAATTCCTCTAACCCAGTACTTTTCAACCTTTTTCATCTCTTGCACACATAAACTAATTACTAAAATTCTGTGGCATACCAAAAAGTCTGTTTTGCCTATCAGACCAAAAAAATAGGTATAATTTTGATTCATTTACACTGGACAGTTATTGTAGTGTTGGCTGTTGTCATTTTTTTTATTTGACAACCTAAGGAAAAGGAGGTCAGTGCCCACAACTAAATAGCCAGGTATTGCATGTTTTAAAAATTCTTGGGGCACACCGGTTGAAAATCGCTGCTGTAACCTGCTCACAACATTCTTCCATATTAGCTCTCCTTAGGTTTCAGACTTAGATCCTTCTACCACACCCTCCCAGTTTCATTTTTTATTTCTTTTGATACTTGCCACCTTGCCTTGATTACTGTCTTGTTTGGGCTACTCTTTCCAAATATGCTGAGGCTCCTTTCAGGACACATTTTGGGAACTCTTCCATCTTTTGCATGTGGTAGGTCTTATATGCCATCAAGGATCGTGTGGGGCTGACTGGTGTATGTCTTTTAACCCCTTGACCAGCAGACAGTTTTGACCTGAGTTACTAGTATATCTATACATGACTTGTTTGAATAAATCCCTGATGGAAATCTGTGGTATTTATTTATTTATTTTTATTTTTTAAATATATTTTATTGATTTTTTTACAAAGAGGAAGGGAGGGGGATAGAGAGCTAGTAACATCAATGAGAGAGAAACATCAATCAGCTGCCTCCTGCACCCCCCCCCCCCACACACACACTGGAGATGTGCCCACAACCAAGGTACATGTCCTTGACCAGAATCGAACCCGGGACCCTTCAGTCCGCAGGCGACATTCTATCCACTGAGCCAAACCAGTTAGGACATATTTTTTTTTAATGTTTAGTTCAACTCTCATACATCGCTTATGAGCCAGGGCCCTGGCCTACCTACAAAGAGAGATGAGTCAGGCTCAAACTAAACAGTTAGGAAGGCTGGAGTTCTAGGGTGAGACACACTCAGGTAGCAGATAGTTATATTAAGTTGTGAAAAATGCTATGAAGAAGTCCACGGTGACTTTGCTAAGAGGACTGGGGCGTTTAGCAAAGGAAGGAGTCGTTTAACCCAGCCTAAGGGTGAAGGGAAGGGCAGAAAGCACAAGAGTGAGTGGTCTCTCATTTTTTTCTTTTTCTTAGCAAAAAGGGTGCAGAAAATTTTCATCAGATGAGATTTTTATCATATGATCATAATAAGTATAATAATGGACTCACAATATAGATCCATCTACAAAATACTTTAAATGGGCAATTTTCATCAGGCCGCTCTCAGAGTGTGGTTAGAGCCTAGTTTCAGGAATTATTGACCACTTATGGCTCTGGACAGAATCTCTAGCTCTGTGATTGAGTAGCTGCATTTACCTTTGAGCATTCGTGTCCACCTGTGTAATTATAAATAATAGTTACTATGCAAGTGTCTTCATTATCAATTTATTGCCTCTCAGTTCCAAACACATCCTTTAATACCTGCTCTGTGATATTGAAATTCTTTAAGCGTTTCTCATTTGAGTTAGGCACAATATTCAGTTTTCTGAATATAGGTTGCTGGAAGGAAGGAGCTTCTTTATGATTTCTGGCGTGGGCTGAGATCAGCGACGGGGTGTGAGGAACCTGCCCCATCACGGGCCCAGGATGAGGTCCCTCTGTGATTTTGCAGCCCTACCTGACAATACCCTTTCTGCAAGCCTCTCAACATGGAACCCAGAGCTCTGTGTAGCCTGCATGCAGCCGCCATGGTTAGAGCACCCTGTGACAGGGAGTAGTTCCTTCTGTGAGATCTGCTGCATTCTTCTCACTCTAAAGCCTCTGCCCCTGAGGCGCCAGGTTCCAATGCTCACACAGGTCACCGGTGCTAAGAACCTGCTCTCTGCTTACACTCCGGTGGGTGACTTGCTATTTGCCCCACAACTCCAGACGGCTCTAGTTGGACCAACTCAGCAAATTCCTTTGCTGTCCTGTGACTGGGCCATACCCCTTTCAATGAGGTCTGACCCCCTCCTTAGCTAGTCTCCCTCAGCCCTGGGGTCCTATGCAGCATTTCTCTTGTCTTGTGATTATTCTTTTATCTCAGTTTAATTATTCTTTTTAATATTCTTTTTATATATAATATATATTTATACACAATTTCAGGGAGCAAAGGAGAGGGAGAGAAAGAGAAACATCAATGACAAGAGACATCAATTGATGGGCTGAGCTCGAAACCCGGGCATGTGCCTTGACCAGGAATCAATCCATGACCTCCCGGTTCATAGGCTGATGCTCAACCAGTGAACCACTCTGGCTGGGCTCAGCTGAATTATTCTTTATGTTAACTTCCCCTCTTTAAACCACTGTGTGGTCTTGTTATCAGATGAAGTGAGGGAGGGAGGGTTATCTTCTCCACTATGTACTGCCGGGGGTGGACTTCTTAAGATATCCTGAGAAAAAGATTTTTCTGAGACTCACAGGGGAGAATAAGTGCTTTTTATTTGTGTGGCATTAAATGCTGGGTTTCCAAAGATCCATTTCCTTAAGATTGCAGAGAAGCAGGAGCAAAAGGACTTCTCAAGCCTAGAGTCACATAAGTCCTAATTGAGGCAAGAGCGCAAGAGCACAGGAGCATGAGCTTCTTTGCTCAAGGAATCAAGTATCCCAAACCTTCTCAGGCTTGCAGTGGCCACACCCATTCTGGCCAACCACCTCTGTCCCCAGGCAAGTATCTTCCCTGTTATCTCAACTTTACTGGCATATATATCTTCCCTGTGTCCTTTCTCCTTCCCCCAATGTTTAATAGGGAATATGCCTATAATGTCTGGCCTTCCCTTTGCTCCTCTCCTATTATTTATAACTAGTAGCCCTGAGCATGAATCCATGCACAGTAGCTCACCTCCACCCTCCTATAGCTCCTCCTGCCCCCTTCCCCCCACCTCTCCATTGGCTTGCTGCCCTGCCCCCTCCTGTAGCTCTCTGCCACCCACTTGTAACTCGCTGTCCCACTCTCCTGCTGATCTGTGATCCGGTTGTTATGTGGTCGGTCATTACGTAACGATCATTTGCATATTACATCTTTATTATATAGGATTAGCTAATTACAATGGTATCAGTTTCTATCTCCTGATTGGACCCAGACTGTTATACCAGTAAATTCATATAAGGACTAGAGGCCTGGTGCATGAATTCATGTATCAGTGGGGTACCTTGGCTTGGCCTAAGGAACTAGGCTGAAACTGGCTCTCTGATCTCCCCCAAGGGGTCCCAGATTGCAAGAGGGATGGAGAGGGATGCAGGATGTTGGCCAGCCAGGGAAAGACTGCAGGAGGGCTCTAGGGCATGTCCCTTCTTGCTCAGTCCTGATTGGCCAGACCCCAACAGCAAGCTAACCTACCAGTCAGAGTGTCTGCCTCTTGGTGGTCAGTGCATGTTATAGGGAGCAGTTGAGTGGCCTTAGCATGTAATTAGCATATTATGCTTTGATTGGTTGAATGGATGACTGGACAACTGGACACTTAACATATTAGGCTTTTATTATATAAGATTACATAAAACAACATTTGGCATAATAAAGAATAGCAATCATAGGTGATCTGGTTTCTTCTTCCCTCTCTCTTATAACCCCAAAAGTTGGCTTATGAGAATGTGTGTGTGTATTGCGTGTATGTGTGTGTCATTCTGTGTTTACACAATGTTAGTTGTGCTTCTCTTCATTCAGTTTGCTACACTGTCGCTTATTACTACAGATGTAGATTTTTTGAGATAGAAGGAAACTTTTAGAACATCTAGTTCAACTACACATAATGAAATTGACTTACTCAAAGTTACACAAGGTTAATTCTGGGTAGGACCTGTATAAGAAGCTATCTAGCCTTGAGGGCAAGTCCAGGGTTTACTCTATAGCTGAATTTTTTTTTTCTTCAAGTTCAAAGTATAGAGTGCTCTAGATGGCTGTAATAGCATCCTAAGCTTGCCATAACAAGTCACAGTAAACTAGCTGTTTAAACAACAGAAATTTGTTCTCTCAGTTCCGGGGGCCATGCTGCATCACTGCCTCTGTCTTCATAGTGCCTTCTTTTCTGCATATCAGATTTCTCCTCTTAGTGTCTCTTATAAGAACACTTGTTATTGGATTTGGGGTCCCCCTGGATAATCCAATATGATCTCCTCATCTCAAGATCCTTAACTAATTAGAACTACAAAGATTCCTTTTCCAAATAAGACAATATTACAACTTGTGCCCATTAACAATAGTTATACCTATTTTTGTGGCCACCGTTTAGCCCACTATAATATGTTTATAGGTATAGATTCCTAAGGTGCTGTGATATGCTACTCTATTAGCTCAGTTAATAAACCCAGAAATCTTTTTCCAATAGTTACTTATTCCACAGACATATTACTTACCAAAGTGACTTGCTTAGGTTTTTGTAATAAGAAGTCCTCCTATGTGAGCTTCACTTGGGGAACATTTAGTCTTTTCACTATTGTGCATAAAAACCAGCTGTTTCATGTCCTGACAGCCTGATCCTAATGCAAACGCTTGAAGAGGGAGTAGAATTTTCGCAGGTGTGAAGATGTGGCATGGACATTCCAGACAAGGGACATGGAGTGAAAGGGCACAGGCCAGTGGAAAGGCTCGTGGGAAAATTGCAATGTGCTGTCATATTAGCATGAGAGGTTTGAGAGGAGTGTGTAGGCACATAGCACATTTCGGGTGCCCCATCTTTAAAAGGATGTCAAATGAATGACTGGTAGAAAACATTCCTCAAGGAATTCACTAGGTGGCACTCTTTCTTTTTTGGCAGAGTCTTCATAATACAAGGCTGAGTATTTGGAATTATTGTTGAATTTTTTGTGTTTCCTCCAGACAATTGGATACAACCTGAGGAAGTTGTATAGCCTTCCTGGCCTCTGTATTATTCCGGAAAATTTAGAAATGAGTATTTTCAACTGACATGGAAAACACAGAATAATTGAGATTCTTAATGTGTAGAAGTCTAGAAATTTTTTGCCTTGGTGAATTTTTGTCTCTATTTATGATTCTTTCATTTTAGTTCTTTATTTAAAGTTTTCTTTTACTCCTGGGGAATGGTTGTAAAAAATTGTATATCTTTCATTTGTTTGAAACCCATCAATTGAATCTGTTAGAATTAAAACTTGTTTTACCTTCCTTTTTGTCACCAGGAATATTAAAACTCAAGTTTCTATAATCTCAAAACCATACGATTAAAAATGTCATAGAAAATGATTTTTAAAATATATAGATAATAACTTTAAATTATAATAAATTCAATGTGTCCTGGAAATAGTTGAAATATATAAAATTCATTAATAAAATTATAACATATACTGTCACATTTTAATTTTGAAATGTTCAACTTCTAAAATCAACTCATCAGGCATTATTTATGCTATTGATTTTGACATCTTTGGAGAAAGATTGGCAGGTATTTTAATAACATGAGCAGTGAAGTAATAATTAAAATCTAAAATTCTCTGGAATAATTATGCTTCTAATTATCCCTATTAATACTACAGAGCACATTTTATTGTTACTTCTTAATGAAACAAGAAACATTATCCTTATACATTAACCCTTTCAGATTCTCTATTTACTTAAATTTCAGAAAAAATATTTTAAATTCAATAAAATTATATTTTTATGGAATTCTAAAATTGGCAGCAAAGTTTCATAAGACTCACAGGTGAACTTCTCAATATTCTTCTCATTGAAAAGAAAAAAAACCACAAAGTTAGGTGAAGACAATGATAAACAACAAGGTAAGCAAGTAAACAAAGCGTTTTAAAAATTACACTTATTGAGGAAACATTGGTCAACATGAACATATAGAGTTCAGCTGTGGGTTTCTCTCATAAGATCTATATATTGCACTCAAAGTAAAATCTTCTCCCATCACCATCTATTAAGATCCCTTTCTCCTCCTACCCTCTTCCCTATGGCAACCACTACTCTGCTGTTTGTGTTTCAGTTTTATATCCCACATATGAGTGAAATCTATGCTTCTTAACTTTTCCTGAGTGACTTATTTCATTTAGCATAATATTCTCAAGGTTCATCCATGTTGTTGCAAATGGCACTTTTCAAACTTATGGCTGACTGGTATTCCACTGTGTATATGTACCGCATCTTCTTTATCCAGTCCTCTAGTGTAGGACACTTTGATTATTTCCATGTCTTGGCCACTGTGATTAATGCTACAATGAACATAGGGGTGCATATATCTTTGTGAGTACATGATATTGGGTTTTTCAGGTATATGCCCAGGAAAGGGATTGCTGGGTGGTATGGTAGCATTGTTCTTAATTTTTTGAGGAATTGCCAGTCTGCTTCCCATAGTGGTTGTACCAGCCTACATTCCCACCAGCAGTGAATGAGGGTTCCCTTTTTCCATAACCTTTCCAACAGCAAGTAAGCAACACTTTAAAAGTCTGTAAATAGTATTTCTATGTATTAGATACAAGGTTATGCATGCATTAAGTTCATTACATGTAGTAGAATATAATAAGCATGGTGAAAGGAGGTAAATTAAAAAAATAAAGGTTCCCCCCACACCCTATCTTTTTATTGTTGGCACTTAAAGCAAATGTTACAGATAGATTGCTAACTTGTTTGGAAATATCCTTGAAATAACGCACTGACAACTATTTTGAAGAGTAGCTTTCCTTCATATTTTGGGTAACTCACCTGACTTTCACACTTCTTACATGCACCCTCTCCCCGTATCTCCTTTATGATCGGAGTTATGCCCTTGACCACCTGTTTTCTTCTTGAGGTCTGCCCCTGATTTCTCAGGGAATTCTTCTTCAAAGACTCAGGTTGAATGTCACCTTTTACAAGGTCCTAAAACTGTCCCCTTACTTGTCTTCTTTCTGCTCCCATCCCACCAAAGCTGATCACCTGCCGTGCAGACAAAGGTTACTGTTCACCAACTTCCAAGCTTCTCTTCTTACAGGTGCCCCCTGAACTATCTGAGCTCCTTTCTGTTTAGGAGGACCATTTTGACTCGGCCAGTTGAATATGGATGGGAGAGTAAAAGCTACTTCTGTGTTTGCTTCATAAGAAACTCTCACCCACAAGCTTCACCCCCTCTTGCCCTTCTAACCCCACGACCATTTATTGCAGATTATGGTGCTACAAGATGGGAAGAGCCCGTGTTTGAGCCCTACTTCTTCCTCCCTCATATCCTTCATCTAATCAATTTTAAGTACTATTTATTCTAGCTCCTAAATCTGTATATACATCAATTTTCTCCAACCTGACAGCCACCTCCCTAGTCTGCACCAGCCTCTCTTCCTAGACCGGTGAATTTGCCTCTGCACTGGTCCCTGTGGAGGAGAGACTGCTCCAAGATGTGACCACTATCTGTCTCACAATCTGGATCTGGGCCGGATGGAGGTTGCTTTCTGCAAACCCCCCTTTAGAGACTGATCATAATTGATGTTCATTCTGGCATGAATCAGCACCCCTCCCTTGCCTCTTGTTATGAGCCAGTTTCTAGAACAGGCCATTGTCCTATCCTGGTCAAACATGCAAAGTAATAATCTGTTCCTGGTAGCATTAACACAATAGAACTATAATTATCTCCCTCCCCCACCCCCCGCCTTTACCCTTCATAACCTTTGGCACCTGAGATGTGTTACAGGAATCCATTTCATCTTGTAGCCATCCAAGACATGCCTTGTGTGTAAGTTTTCCTTAATAGTAAACTCCATTAATTACCAGACTCGAGTGGCCAACTTTCTTTCTTTGGTCTTTCCCTGACCTCTGCTTAGGAAGGTAGGTTTTCAGTCTTGGGCCTTTGTGCTGGGTCTGCACTTATGAATAGTCCCGCAGCATTTCAAGTAGCCTTTGGTTCATTCTGAATCAGGATGATAAAATTCTAAAAATGAAAATCAATTCCATTTAAAACTCTTTAGTGATTTCCCACTGCCCTAGGGGAAAGCTCTACACTTTGCTGGTTTTATGTGGCCTCCAATTGCCTGTGCCTTTTCCAGTCTTTCTCTTTCTCCACTCTTGGTGTTGGCTTCTCAGGTAATAAAGTTTTCTTAGCTTTTTCTATGTGTCATCTCTATCTAGGCTCTAGCCCACCACACATGCCAAATTCTATGCCTCAGATCTGGGAAATTCCTAGTCATTCTTCAGAGAAGACCTCAAAGTTTATTTCTGCAGGGATGTCTGCCTGGTCTCATAGACTGTATTTCTACCCAACATATTCCTTGCATTAAGTTTATATATTTAGTATCTATACTGTCCTCCACTATATCTCCAAGTCTTCATGCCTAGCATAGAGGAGAAAAATAAAGATTAATTAACTGCATTGTTTTATTTACCAGATATTAGCATATTATTTTTATGAAATTCTCTTTTACTATACTTAGAAGTCCTTGAGGTTATAGGCCAGACTTTTATTGCTAGCATAGTACCTGGCACAGAGTTGGTGTTTAAATGCATGGACTAGTGAATAAATGAATGAATACATTAACAAGAGGGGTGTCTGTGCTTCATCCCTGTGCTAAGAACTAGCCTGTGACAGCTAAGTGTGGTCAGGGCTATGACTGTGGAAGTACAGAGAATCCTGAGGTCTGTAATCTCTGTATGGGCATGAATACACATCTTCTCCAGAGGTCTAAGCATCAAATATATAAAACAAGAGCATAAACACAAGTGTATAAATATTTATGGGCTAGTTTTTTTCTGCTTCTTTGAGAAAAGATATTGATGGAGAAAGAGAGAGTGAAGAGAAAGTCTGCACTGGCTAGGTAAGGGTAGGAGTTTTAGTATAGATTTGAGGTGTGAGGAGAGAAGCTCTGAAATGAGATATAGGTTAGAAGACAAAGGGCAAAAAAGAATGGGGGGGGGACAATGGAAAGGAGATTTTAAGAAGTTGTGGATTACTAATTCATGCTCATTGAGGAACATAAATAACAGTTTTAATAAATATTTAATTACTAGAGGCCTGGTGCACAAAAATTTGTTTACTCATGGGGGTCCCTCAGCCAAGCCTGTGCCCTCTTGCAGTCTGGGACCCCTCAGGGGATGTCCACCTGCTGGTTTAGGCCCACTCCCCCAGGGATTGAGCCTAAGCTGGCAGTCAGACATCCCTCTGGCAGCCTGGGAGCCCTCGGGAAGTGTCCACTTGCCAGTGGGGAGCAGGCCTAAGCTGCAGTCAGACATCCTTAGTGCTGCTGAGGAGGCAGGAGAGGCTCCCACCACCACCACTGTGCTGGTAGCCATCAGCCTGGCTTGTGGCTGAGCAGAGTTTCCCCTGTAGGAGTGCACTGACAACCAGGGGCAGCTCCTGCATTGAGTGTCTGCCCCCTGGTGGTCAGTGTGTGTCATAGTGACCAGTCATTCCCAGCCATTCTGCTGTTAGGGTCAATATGCATATTATTCTTTTATTATATAGGATTTGGGGTTCTAGCCTATTTCTCTCAGTGTAACTCCATACTGACATGGGGACACACATAGAATCAAGATATATATTTAGGAAAGGAAAATAAAGCACTTTTTATGGATACTCTCACATAGTTATCTCATTTGATGTGCAATTAAATATCATGAGTAGTTTGGGTAAGTATTATTAAAACGATTTTACATACAGAAACTGAGACCTTGAGGCGTTAAGAGGCCTAACCAAATTCAAAGCTAGTAAGTAAAAACAAAACATCAGCCAGTCTTCCAACATTAATCCCACACACCAAATGCTCTCTACTACCTTACCAGCTACCACTGGGGAAAAAAGACAGAGTATCTTATTCTCTATTTTAAAATTACACTTTTAAAAATAAAAGAATGGATAAAGTGAAAAGAATCATTATGAAAAAAATCTTACAGGGGAACCTGTATTTATTTAAGTATGTTTCCTCCAAAGGCAACACATTAACTGACTGATATTTAAACTTATTTATTCATGTGTGCATTCATTCAATAAATACTTATGGTATCAAACCTCCTGATACTAGCCAGGAGACTGAAAGGTAATATGGAGGAGCCCCTGTTCTCAAGGAATTCACTCATAGTGGATAAGAAGATGTATTGATAGAAAATGAGAACACAATGAAATTAAGTGCACTGACAGAAAATAAGCACAGTATTATGGGAGCACCAAAATGAATCATCTAATTCAATCTACAGGTGGAATCAACAAAGGCTTTCTAGAATTTGACTTGAGCTAAGTCTTATAGGTTGAGGAAGTATTTCAGACAGTAGGATCAACATGACTGTAGACTACAGAGAAGCAGAATGCTGTGTGTGTGTGTGTGTGTGTTTGCGCGCGCGTGTGCGCACAGTTTGATTTGACTATAATGAAGTGTATGTTTTGTGGAAGCTTAATTACAAGGTATGGAGTGGAGACAAATATGACGAAAATATGAAGGATCTAGCAAGTCATGTTAGAGTGTTCAGACTTTATAGATACACAGTGAGGGAGTGAGATAAGTGGCTCTGTCTATTGGGTAAGGGAGGATTAAAGAACAGGAGACCAGGGGGAGTTTACTTAAGTACTTTTAGGCTGATTTATCTCATGAAGCTAAGGCCAATATAAATTACATATTCATGAGTGAAACAATAGCAACACAAATGAATAACAATAACAAACTCTACAGGACTAGAACACAGTTCAATTTTCTCATGTTTTATAGTTTGTTTATAGAAATAGCATCTGAAGATTTTGAGATTTTAGATTCTTGACATGCATTTCAATTTCTCAGGAAAAGGATGAGAAACCCATCAAATGATAAAAAAACAACAACAGCTCAACAATAAAACCATTATAAAGAGAAACTGACTGCCTCATACAGCAAAGAGGATTTAGAAAAGGTGTTTTTGAAAATAACTATCAGGAGAATTTATAAGAATGATGATGGGAGCCTATAATATGAGGTAGTAGGTGCAAAAGGTTAACAGACGGGGACATACTAAATTAATGTAATATCTGGACATTTGGATCACATGATTGAAGGTTTTTATCTGAACAGATAGATTTCTGTTTATGAAAGAGATCTCTAGTAGCTCCAAACAATAGAAGATTAAGATTCCAGCTAATGCTTTAAAACCAGAGGATCATAAGCAGTTGCTATTATGGACAAAGGTTTATTTTTCGTACATTTTCACGCATAAATGATAAATGCAGAGATAGCTTAGATTTAAAATCCTACAAGGAAATTGTACTGCTATGATTGGGAAGGCAAATTGTTTTCTATTGATCAGTGTTTCTGGGACGCAGACAAGTAGTGAGAGTGATCAATCTCAAGCTTTAAGGGCTAAGACTGAGCTTCTGTAAATAATATTCAACAGCTTTCTGAATGATATGAAATAGTCACTATTGTAAAAGTGATATTCTTGAAAATAGTCCAAAAGAAGAAAAATTATGGTGAATTATTTCTTAGGATAGAATGGAGTTTCCAGGGAGTTCTCTCTTTGCTTGCTCAACAGAGTCAAAGGCTTTAAACAACTTTTCTTTGAAGATACTGCTAAAAGGAAAGAGCAGGTATGTGATTTTAAGTAAAAAGATATGTTCACTTATAATTGATGTTTTTTAAATTTTGTTATGTCCAGCCATTTTACTTTGACTGTTTTTAAACTTTGCTGAAATCAGAATCACTTGAGGAGCTTATTGAATAAACTAGAGGCCTGGTGCATGAAAATTCATGCACTGGAGGGGAATGCCTCAGCCCAGCCTGCCTCCAGTCAAAGTCTGGGAGCCCACAGGGGTGGGAAGCGACTGGTGATCAGGGGAAGGCATTGTCCCCATCACACCTCTGCTGCTACCACTGCCAGCAGCGCAAGCCTCAGCCGACCCTGGTTACCTGAGCCTTGGACAGCCCTGGGTGACTGGGCAGTTGCATCTGAAGCTTGCCTGCACCTTGGGCCGGCCCTGGGTGGCTGGGCTACAGTTACCCGAGGCTTGCCTGTGCCTCAGGTCAGCCCTGGGCAGCTGGGCAGCTGACAGCCAAGGCTTGCCTGTGCAGTGAGCCGACCCTGGGTGACTGGGGGGCTAAGGGGACTGGAGGGCTCCAGAAGCTTGCACCTCGATGAGGCTGAGGGGACTGGGAGCCACCATCTTGTGGCTGTGGGCACTGCCATATTTGAGGGCATGGCAGTCAATTAGCATGTTCCCTCTTTATTAAATAGGATATCCCTGGACTATATCCCAAAACTCCTTTTTAAAAAAAAAAATTTTTTTTTATTTATTATCTAAAGTTTTGCATATGTCTCCTTTTTTCCCACTTGACCCCTCCCCCCCCCAAGCCATTCCCACCCCAGGCAAGTCCCCACTATCCCAGTGTCTGTGCCCATTGGTTATGCTAATATGCATGCATACAAGTCCTTTGCTTGCTTTCTAACCCTCCCCTCCCCTGCTATTTGTCTCTGGATCTGTTCTTGTTTATCAAATTATGTTGATCATTATATCCCACATATGAGTGAGATCATGTGATATTTATCTTTCTCTGACTGGCTTATTTCACTTAGTATAATGTTCTCTAGTTCCATCCATGCTGTTGCAAATGGTAAAAGGTCCTTCTTTTTTTATAGCGGTGCAGTGTTCCATTGTATAGATGTACCACACTTTTTAAATACACTCATCTGCTAATGGGCACTTAGGTTGTTTCCAAATCTTAGCTATTGTAAATTGTGCTGCTATGAACATAGGGGTGCATATATCCTTTCTGATTGGTGTTTCTGGGTTCTTGGGATACAGTCCTAGAAGTGGGATTACTGGGTCAAATAGGAGTTCCATTTTTAACTTGTTGAGGATACTCCATACCTCAAAACTTCTTAATCAGATATTAAGAGGTGTCTCTAAGTTCATTTCCTTGTTGTGGAATGTAAAATAAGCAGATTTTTTCCATAAGTGAATTATGGTAAGTTTTTAAAAAACTGATAGTTACTGTCCCCTGGCTTCACCCCACTAACACATGTTTACTTTTTAAGGTTTATTGATGCAGTTCAGGAGAAGGAAATCATGGAAGTTTCTATTAATTAAATTTAAGGATTCAGTTTTCCAAAGAAGAAAAATAGTCATATTAATTTTGGATGTTTGCAGTGATTATTGTCTGAGATCTTTGTAGAAAACTAGTTCTGAAGTGGGAGGAGGTGTAGCTTTGGATGGGAAGCAGAGACAAAATTTAAGACATTTGTACAGTAAATAAAATTTGAAGTTATTGACACAGACATTTGGGATTAGGAGAAGGAAATGTCAAAGATTAGTAAGTCTTTTGATTGTGACTGCCCTCTGTGATAAAGGTGGTCTCTATTATCTTCTGAACACAACAAACTCTGGGACTCTAGGAGCCAATACAGTTGACTGATAGTCAAATTTCTCTACTTAAAGGAAAAGTTCTTTGACTCAAGAACTGTCTTAAAGTATATTTAGTATTTTTCATTTTGGATTCCATAATAATTACATAAAAATTGATTCATAGATTTTCCTCTTTCAAAATATTTTTAAAATTTCTACTTAGCAAACAAAATGAGATGAATTAAAGACTGTTACTGATTTGGAAACAGCCCAAGTGCCCATCAGCAGATGAGTGGATAAAAAAGCTGTAGTACATTTATACAATGGAATACTATGAGACTGTAAAAAAGAAGGAATTCTTATCATTTGCATCAACAATGGGTGGACATAGAGAGTATTATGCTAAGTGAAATAAGCCAGTAAGAGAAAGATAAATATCACATGATCTCACTCATATGTGGAATCTAATGAATGAAACAAATTGAACAAAATAGGTCCAGAGATACAGAAACATGGAATAGACTGACGAATTTCAGAAGGAAGGCAGGTATGGGGCGGGAGAGGGGGGTGATAGGGTGGTGGGCAGTGATCAACCTGGGAACTTATATGCATAGTAGAGGCCCAGTATGCACCAATGGGGACCCTCAGCCTGGCCTGTGGGATCAGGCCAAAACTGGATCTCTGACATCCCCTGAGGGGTCCCCAATTGCAAGAGGGCACAGGTCAGGCCGAGGGACCCCACTGGTGCATAATTGGAGTTGGGGAGGGATGCAGGAGGTTGGCCAGCTAGGGAAGGATCATGGGAGGGCTCCAGGGTGTGTCAGGCCCTTCTCACTCAATCCCGATTGGCCAGACTCCAGCAGCAAGCTAACCTATCGGTCGGAGCATCTGCCCCCTGGTGGTCAGTGCACATCATAGTGACTGGTCGACAGTCGACTTTCTGCCCCCTGGTGGTCAGTGAACATCATGGCAACTGATCAGCTGGTTGACTGTCTGCCCCCTGGTGGTCAGTGCATATCATAGCAGCAGTTGAACAGCCTTAGCATATCATTAGCATATTACGTTTTGATTGAATGAATAGATAACCAAACAACCAGACACTGAGAATATTAGGCTTTTATTGTGTAGAATATGTGTAGTCCATGGACACAGACAATAGTGAAGGCCTGGGAGGGGTGGCTGTGGGATAGAGAGGGTCAATGGGAAAAAAAGGGGGACATCTGTAATATTTTCAACAATAAAGATAACTTTAAAAAAATACTGTTACTGAGTATATAGTAATTATTTGTTAGGATTTACTCTTTTGTATTGCAGAACTCCTCCCCTAAATAATGAGCAAACATAAATAAAAAATAAATATTTTAAAAATTCATAAAGTTAGGAATTCTGGATCTCTTTTATTCACTTTTAAAGATGCCCATATTTCAGTGTGATAATAAATTTTATATAAATTTCTGTTCCTCAGTGTATATTTTTTGGACAATATTATATTTGTAGGCTATTTATAAGTTGGAGAAAATTGATTAATTATCAGAAAAGCTTAAAAATGAAATGACACACTTTAGAACACTCTGTCATGGCCTGTGGGTTATAGAACATCAAGCTTGCTTTCACAATGAAAACTTTCATTTCCTGTATAAAACAAAATAGACCACAGTACAATGACTCCAAAGAAAAGCTTGTAAAAAAGAGAATGTCTTCCTAAGTGACTTCTAGTTATCTTTTAAGAAAATATAATACAAAACAACAAATGAAACTTTTCCTAATCACAATGCATTTTTATTTTCATATGTTTTACTAATGAATTACTCCAATGTATGTAGGAGTTCAACAATCATATATTGGTATTTCTCTGTATAATGTACACAGAGATGGTAGATTTAATAAAGGGGTTAATTGGACAAATAAGTAACACCAGTCTATGTTAAATAGTGTGGTAACTCTCATAGTCTCACTGAGTGATGTCCACTTTTTCATTCCTAACTAAGGAATAAGATCATTTCACCTTAGTGTATTCTGTAGGACGTTGGTTCACCCACTGCCTTACCTGGTATTCATTTGCCACTCACTTGACTGTCCTAATGATGATGTCATGCACGTATTTCCTTGGCGCTATAGTCAGGGGATTAAAATTTGCAGTAGTTCAAGGCTTCTGATGATGCAGACAGTAGGACAACAGCTTTAACCTCATGGAGGCATGGTATCATGAAAAATGTGGAGAGTCAGAAACAGGGAGGACATGTTTAGGATGAAAGAACAGGTGAGTTTAAGAGACTTAGTCACAGGGACAACTGAAGGAATAAGAAACATGGAATAGACAGTGCTAAAGGTGAAAGCTTGGAGTCCTCACTGTCATTTGTTCGAATGAGGCCAATAAACAAATCTAATATGACAATATCACCCTGGCCCGAGAAACACCATAACCTTTGGCAATTGCTGTTCTTTACTGTGTCCAGGAATTGCCTGCCAGCACATCCCTTTTCTGGAAGAAGTATTTGGGTAAAGGGATCCTCAACCTGACTGTTGTCATCAGATTTGTTTTAGCAAACGCCATCCCTTCTGCTTACACATTTTCTAACCAACTTTCAAAATGGTGGGTGATACAAGGCTAGACTCTTCAACTGAGGTTCACCTATCTCCTGGGCTTTTGAGATTTTAGGGAGAAATCTATACTACTTTGGAAGGAGGAAGTTAAACATAAATTAAATTATTGATTCTTCAATTTATAGAATAAACACTTATGTTTTACACTATATTGTATAAAAATCAAATACAACTACATTATAGTATAGGATAAAATGCAAAAATCCCTGGTGTCTATATTAATTTTAGACAAAGTAGGCTTTAAGGCAAGAATCTTTAGTAGATATAAAGAAATGTATTTCATGATGATAAAAGATTCAATATATAAGGAAGATGTAATAATTATAAATTTGTGTGTATATTATAATCTGGCCTCAATATAAATAATGATAAAATGACTAAAGTAGCATAAATAAATTTTAAGACCAAACAAAAAATTTAAACATTTAAATAAACACAATTTAAATTGAGAGTTGAAAAGGCTAAAACTAAAGAAAAAAGGAGTTGGAAACAGAATAGTGCACTATGAACTAAAACTTAAAGTTGAAAAAATAAGCAAACAATAGAGATTAAAAGATTATTAAAAAGTATTAAAAGCAAGCAAATGGTGTTAGTTCTTAGCAGAACTTAAGTTTTGCTATATTTTGGGGTTTTTTTTAGTTTCACTGATAATATATTTTGTTTTGCTATCTTTTAATTTTTCTTAGTTTCACTGAAAATATATTTTATTTAAAATAGTTCTTTTTATTTTTTCTTATGCATGCTGTTTTTGTTTTCAGATTATATTTACTCATTTTTTCTCAATAGCTAATCAGATTTTTCTTTTATCTCTTTTATCAATTTTATATGTTCACGTCATCTTGTTCATTTTTATTTTCTAAATTTTGCTGTTTTATGGAGATAAAAATAATTTTGTATCTAGCTATGTTGCTAAATTTACTTGTTGATTATAGTAGTTTGTATAGTAGTTTGAATTTTCTACATGTACAAAGTTGAAAATAATAATGATTTTTTTTCAAATTCTTAGGGTTTAAAATATTTTTCATGACCTTATGGCACTGAGCACTACCTCAATTATTTATATTGAAAAAAAATGGCAAGAGCAGACAATTCTTTGACATTTTATGAAACTTCTTCTATGATTCAAATTCACAGTCAATTTTGTAGTCAATATATCACATGTGTTTGAGAAAAATACAAGCATTGAGGGTAGTATTCTAAATATCTCAATTAAGACAAATTTTCTAATTTTGTTGTTTAAATTCTCTGTATCTTTATCATTTTTATATTGCTCATTACTGAGAAAGATGTACTAAATCCCCCAACTAATTTGAATTTGCCTATTTTTTAAATTTTTAGTCTTTAGTTGTTGTATCATTATTTATATTGAGGCCAGATTATAATATACATATACATTTATAATTATTACATCTGCCTTATATATGGAATCTTTTATCATCATGAAATAATATTTCTTTATATCTACTAACGATTCTTGCCTAAAAGTCTACTTTGTCTAAAATTAATATAGACACCAGGGATTTTTGCTTAGCGTGTGCATCTTTTTCTTTCAGTATTTGCCTCATTTAAAAATTAGCCTGGCACACTTCAGATTTTATTTAGAATATTTACTTCCTTTAATTTAAATGTAATTACATTTATATCTGAATTCAAATCTACTCTCTTACTATTTATTTTCTGTTTAAGTCACCTTTTCTGTTCTTTTTCATCTCCTTTCTTTCTTCTTGTTCTGGTTTTCCTCCTCCTTTTCTTCTTGTTCTCCTAATCAAATATTTTTATCATTTATTTTTCCCAATTTACCAGCTTATATTTGTCATACATTTTAAAATTTTCTTTTAGTGGTTACCTAGATACTTTAAAGTTATTAGAGTATCATAAAAAAATGCATTTTATTGCTTTCTACACAATGCAAAAATCTTAGATCATTTTAACCCTTCCCCAGATTTTGGGCTGTTTGTTATGTGTTTTCATTCTATGTGTAATTTAAATCATTCAGATTTTAAGATTGTTATGTAGACGGAATGTTGATTTAGATTTACTCACACATTTAATTCCCTCCTACATTGAACCAAGCTTTCATTTGGGTTTATTTTTCTTTTGCATGAAAAATTGGCTTTTATCTTTTAGAATTCTGTTGTAGAAAACTTTCTCAGTTCTTTTTTAGTTTTGCTTTCATTTTTAAAGAACTCTTTTTGCAGAATATAGAATTCTACACAGTTATATTTTTATTCTTTTAAAGATATTATTCTATATTCTTCTGGTTTGTATCATTTCTTTCTTTTTTTTTTTTTAATTCTCACCCAAGAATATTTTTTTCCACAGAGAACGAGAGAAAGAGAGGAAGCAAGAGAAAAAAGAGAGAAAGCAAGAGAAAGAGACACTGATTAGTTGCCTCCCACTCTCAGCCTTACTGGGGCTGGGGATTGAACCTGCAACTGAGGTATGTGCCCTTGATCAAGAATCAAACCTGCAATGCTTCAGTCCACAGGGCTGGTTTATATAATTTCTGATGAGAAGTTAGCTTGCATTCAGTATTATTTTTGCTCATTTGAAGATAGGATGTCATTTTTCTTTGGCTTCTTTAAGTTTTCTTTTTCTTTCTTTCTTTCTTTCTTTCTTTCTTTCTTTCTTTCTTTCTTTCTTTCTTTCTTTCCTTCTTTCTTTCCTTCCTTCCTTCCTTCCTTCCTTCCTTCCTTCCTTCCTTCCTTCCTTCCTTCCTTCCTTCCTTCCTTCCTTCTTTTTTTAAAATCTATTTTATTGATTTTTTACAGAAAGGAGGGGAGAGGGATAGAGAGTTAGAAACATTGATGAGAGAGAAACATCGATCAGCTGCCTCCTGCACACTCCCTACTGGGGATGTGCCTGCAACCAAGGTATGTGCCCTTGACTGGAATCAAACCTGGGATCCTTCAGTCCACAGGCCGACACGCTATCCGCTGAGCCAAACCAGTTAGGGCTCTTTCTTTCTTTTGTCTTTGACTTTAATCAGTTCAATCATGATGTACCTACATGTGTTATGTTTGTTTATCCATCAGTTCATAAAGGAATTTGTAGAGATTATTGAATTTGTAGCTTGATTTATGTCATCATTTTGAAATTTTTTTGTCATTATATCTTTATATAAATTGCTTCTGCTGTCATTCCCTGTCTCCTGTATTGAGATTTTAACTGCACGTATGCTAGAACTATGTGTTCTACATTTTCTCATGCTGTTTTCTGTATTTTCCATGTTTTGTACTTTGATTAATTCTGGACAAACATTTTCTATTGAACTACCTTATGATTTGTTATTCCTCTCTTCTGTTGTATCTAATCTGTAATTAAATATATATTTGTTTCTAAAAATCAGTTCTTGCATTCTGCATTTGATTAATATTTTAAAATTTTGATTTGATTGTATAATAGACTAGAGGTCTGGTGCATGAAATTCGTGCGGCGGCGGGGGGGGGGGGTGTCCCTCAGCCTGATCTGCACCCTTTCCAATCTGGGAGCCCTCAGAGGGTGTCCTACTGACAGCTTTGGCCTACTCTCCGTGGTTCTCTGCTCTCTGCGGGGCTTGCCTGCTCCATACCATGGCAATAGGCAAGCAGGCCCTGCTGGGTGCTGTCTGCAGGCGTGCTTGCCTGCAAGCAGGCCTTGCTGTGGGCCATGGTTGCCTGCTCCTGGGCCGCACTCAGCTGCTCCTGGGTTGCCACAGTGATGGCAAAGCAGGCCCAGTTGATTGCTGTCTGTGGGTGTGCTTGCCTGCTCATGAGTCACCATGGCAATGGCCAAGCAGGCCCTGCTGGGTGCTACCTGTGGGCCCAAGTCCTCAGGTCACCATGGCGACCACCAAGTAGGCCCTGCTAAGTACTACCTGTGGGCTGCACTTGGCTGCTCCTGGGTCACTGTGGTGATGGCCAATCATGCCCTGCTGGCTGTAGACACTCCAGAGGCAGCAGAGCAGCGAGGCTTGATCTGCTACTAGAGTGGGCAGATCCTGCCTCTCCGCTTTCCCACAACCCCTGGTCAGTTTGACAGGCCCAAACACTCCAGCTGCAGTGCTGAGGGGACTGGGCATTGCCATCTTGTGGCTATGGGTGCCGCCATCTTTGTGACGGAGTGATGGTTAATTTGCATATTACTCTTTTGTTAGGTAGGATTCCATTGTTAGGGTGAAATTTTCCATCTTTTCATCTATCTTCCTGAGTACTTTAATTACAGTTATTTTAAAGTCTTTGTCTGATAACTTCAATATTTTGATCACCGGGCGTCTATTTTTACTACCTTTCTTTTATCTTGGCTATGAACATTTTTTCTTGTCTCTTAGCATTCCTGGATGTATTGATTGAAGGCTAAGTAATGTATATGAAAAATCTTAGAGATATTTTCAGGCTTTGGCTGCTGTTTTATACCTCCAGAGAGGATTTACTTCGCTTTTTCGCAGGCAGTTAGAATACAGACACCTGGACTAGAATTGATCCAGTTTTGTGAGTTTTGCTCTGTTTCCAATTTATTCTTGCTCCTGAGCTGCTGTCCTTTTTTGTTCTTACCTGCAAATCTTGGCTGCTTATCTGGAGGAGGCTTCCCCCCTCCTTGGTAGGCTCTGAACCCTAATTTTTGTGTCTCTAGTTTTATGATTTTTGCCAGAGCTCTGCCCATCTTTCCAGGTTCCTAGGAGCTACTTTCTGTGTGGCTTCAAAGACTCCAGCCCTGGCACTGTTTAAAAGGAAACACATTTCTTCAGGGGAAACATGGTGCAGAGTACAGGTCTCCCCTTCATGTGTTTCGTTTCTCTCTGGTATAATGTCCCTATGAGTCCTGATGGCCTTGATGGCCCTGAACTCCTGGTTTTGCCTCCCCAGCCTTGGGAGATTGTCAAAACTTATCACAGGTTCCTAGTTGTCAGCAACCTCTTTTGGCTTTCTCTTTTCAACAGATGTGTCAAGTATAGAGTGCCACAGCCAAGCCAGTGTGGCTTAATGGTTGAGCATTGATTGACCCATGAACCAAGAGGACCCTGCTTCATATTCAGCAGGCAGCTGATTGATGTCTCTCTCATTGATGTTACTATCTCTCTATCCCTTTCTCTTCCTCTCTCTCTAAAAATCAATAAAAACATATATTTATTAAAAAGTGCTAGGGAATATAATGCTTATATCAATGTGTTCATCTTATTTCTGGAATTCTAGTTTCGTGGGTCCTATCTCCTTTTGCATCTCAACTGATGCCTTCAAATAGATGCTCATGTGTCTTTTTCTAACTTTTCTATTTATTCTTGCTGGGCATGTTGGTCAACACCAGCTATCCCATCAAATTGGAAATGGAAATTTTTATTATATATCTTTTGTTATTTTCAGATGTAAGAAGCAGAGAGGACTAGGATAAAATGGGTCTACTCCATTTTATCTGGAACTGGTAATCCTCATTATCTTTTTAAAAAATCTTTTAATATGTACTAATTTAAACATTGTTTTGCAACTTCTTTGCCCTCTAGTTTTATTCAGCATAAAACTCTTACAGCAGTCCCATTCATGGTGAAAAGAAGCAGTTAGTACAGTCTTGTACAAATCATTCAGATTCTAGCATCTCCGTTCAGTGCCCAGGGAATTGTACTCTGCTACCACCATTCTTTTGTTTTATTTATAAAACTAGAGGCCTGGTGCACCAGTGGGGTCCCTTGGCCTGGATTGTAGGATCAGGCCAAAACCAGCTCTTCAACACCCCCTGAGAGGTACTAGATTGCAAGAGGGCACAAGACAGGCTGAGGAATCCCACCAATGCATGATCAGGACCTAGGAGGGATACAAGAGGTTGGCCAGCTGTGGGGGGACTACAGAAGGACTCCAGGGCATGTCTGGTCCATTTCCCTCAATCCTGATTGGCCAGACCCTAGCAGCAAGCTAATCTACTGGTCGGAGCATCTGTCCCTTAGTAGTCAGTATACATCAAAGCAAGCAGTTGAGCAGCTTAGCATATCATTAGCATATTATGCTTTGATTGGTTGAATGGATGACTGGATGACTGAATGACTGGATACTTAGCATATTAGGCTTTTATTATATAGGGACTAGAGGCCCAGTACATGAGATTCGTGCACTGGAGGGGAGTCCCTCAGCCTGGCCTGCGCCCTCTTGCAGTCCAGGACTCTTTGCTCCTTACCACCTGCCTGCAGTGGAGGCAGGAGAGGCTCCCACCACCTCCACTGTGCTCACCAGCCGTGAAACCGGCTCAGGGATTCTGGCTGAGCAGTGCTCCCCCTGTAGAAGTGCACTGACCACCAGGGAGCAGCTCCTGCATTGAGTGCCTGCTCCTGGTGGTCAGTGTGCCTCATAGTGAATGGTCATTCTGCTGTTCTGTCAGTTTTCATATTGGCCTTTTATTATACAGGACTGGAGGCCTGGTGCATGAAATTCATGCACTCGGGGTGGGGAGGTTCCCCTCAGCCTGGCCTGCACCCTCTCCAATTCAGGACCCCTTGAAGGACTTCTGACTGCCTCTCACAATCTGGGACCGCTGGCTGCTAACTACTTCCTGATCTGCCTGCCTGATCACCCCTAACCCCTTTGCTTGCCTGGCTGATTGCCCCTAACCACCTCTGCCTACCTGCCTGATTGTCCCTAACTGCTCCCCTGCTGGCCTGATCACCCCTAACTGCCTCTGCCTTGCCCCGCACCTGGGACCCAGAATTCCCTCCTCTGGCCGGTCACTGGCACCCATGACCTGGGCTTCCCTACCTCTGGCCGGCCACAGGCACCCAGGACCTGGGCCAGTTTGCCTGGGCCGGCTACAGCTGCAGGGGACCATGGGTGGGCAGCTTTGCCAGGAATGCAGTCGCAAGTGCTGGCGCCTGGGACCGCAGGGCAGGCGGCTTGTCCCCCTCCCAGGCCGCAGCCTGGCTGGTCCCCATTTCTCTCTCCCCAGTGTTGAGTGTCTGAGCGTTATGGTGTGATGGCATGAGGGTGTGATGACCATTTGCATATTAGCTCTTTATTATATAGGATGAGGTTCCCTGTCCTTATGTCTGAATATAAAATAAATCTTTGTTCACTAAAGTAAAAATTTTAAATTCCTATAATTTTATTTAAAGATTTAAAATTGTTCCAGATTCCAAAATCTAGGTATATTTTGCTATATTTTGCTATATTTCATGACATTATTTTTTAAATTACTTAATAATTTTACTTTCATCCAACATTTACTCTTTAATAGTGCTCCTCCTTTGAACTTAAACATGTTAACATCTTTTATTAAAATAAACAACCAAAACAAATCCTAGACTTCACATCTCCTTAGCTGCCACCAATCTCTTACTTTACCTATTAGCCAGTTCATTGAAATGTTTCTATCTCCTCTTCATCATATGACACTTGACAAGCTTCTGCTGCCTGGTGCTCTCCATCCAACCCTGACTCTGACCTCCACAAGGTCACTGATGACCTCCATATTTCTAAATACAGTGGGCACTTTCTGGCCTTTCTCTTGATCTCTAACCAGCATGTGATTACCATTTGCATTTCCTCCTCCTCCTCCTCTTCTATTTTAAATCAAAAGCAACATATCTATTTTTTCCCCAAGATGACTTTTTTGTTTTGTTTTGTTTATGTGCCTCAGGCATGAAACAGCTCTGGCCACCGACATAGGCATCAAGCTAGGATGAACTAAGGACTAAACATCTGCTTTGCCCCTGATTGACATAAGAGCAACACCACCAATCAGGTGTCTCCTTGCCCATTGCCAGGGGTTCCAAGATGACTTTTTAATCTTTTTTTCTCTTTTTACTGTATCAGAAATACAAACTCATTCAAATGATACTTAAGAAAACACTAATATGTGCTCTCCTTATCAAGTCTTGGTATACTTTTCCAGAGATAGACATGGTTGTTACTGCTTGCACTATAAAAGGATATTCTAGTTTCACAAAATAGAAGCTTTATTTTTTACTCATTCATGTTGGTCCCCTTTTAAAACTATTCAGAAATTTTCAATATACTTATAATGTATTTTTAATTCATAGTAATTCTTTTACTGCCCTTCTAAAATCTCACACAATGTTAGCCACGGTCTTAAGAGAGTAAAAGAAAGAGGATAATTAAGCATTCCCCAATTTTTTAACTTTCAAAAGAAACTTGAGAATTCAGAAAATAAGATTTTGAGTTTTGAATTCATGCTATTTGAGTTCTTTCTCATGTAAATGATGTCCCTGTCCATACAATTATGTAATTCAGAAACTGAGGTTCATTTGAGCACCCCATTCACACTCATATCCAAATCCCACTCATAAGCGCCCTACAATTGTTCCTAAACAACACTAGGCTCTTCTAGTCTGTCCTGTCTTGTCTACCACCACCCTGGTCAAATCTACTAGTATCTTGTCTGGATTTCTAATTATTATAGACATTATTCTTATATATCTCCACCCAAATTTTACTATCCTTTATCTATGTGGCTTACCTCAAGTTGACTTCCACATTTGCAACTAGAATATCCTTTTATAGTGCAAATATTACCTTATAAAACTAATAAGAAGCTTTTCATTGCTTTAAACATAGAAGGAAAAAATCTGAGTCATAGTTACAAAGCCCTACCCATTGTGCTCCCATTCTAACTCTGCAGCCTCATTTTTTATCCTCAACCCCATCTCTCTCATCCATGGCTGCACTGGCTTCTCTCTTCTTCTGCTGCTCTCTTCCTTAAGGTATGGTCAGATCCACATTCACACACACCAAATCAATTTCCTCAAATGTTTATTTTTAGATAGTTTATCTTTTCTGATTTTTAATAGATTCTAGTGTGTGGGGTGCGGCTACAATGTTTTGGACAGGTTCAAGCCTTGGACTGATGAGAGGGCACAGTCCTCTCATTGCCACGTGCAAGTCCCAGCGTGGAGGACAGAGCCCTCCCACAACAGTTATAGCCAACAGCTGTAATTGTAAGCTTGAACCTATGGTCCGAACACGTGGCCCCACGTGCCTGAGTGATGTGGGTTTAATAGAGTTGCGGTGCATGTAGTTGAGTAGGATTGAAACCCACGAGAATGTTGTAAACATCTTGATCAAGCCCTTACTTTGCTTTGTGGCATCTGCTATAAAATTAAGACATGGCTTGTGGGAGCTGGCACTGTCTCTCTCCATCAGAGAGGGCAGCGTCCCACTGAGACCCACCCAGCTTTCATTTTCTTGTCTGTCTTTTTTTAATCCTTTCATCGCCCCCACTCGGGCTATTCTGGCACTGCACACTTTTTTTAATTTCAAAAACACTGATTGTTTTGTTGCTTTCAATAACTGATTTCCTGAAATTTTCAAATATAAAATAATATTATTCTTAAATAAGACTAATTGTGTTGCCGACTTTACAATATGTATTCTGCTTGCTTTTTCCCTTAATTTTAATTGCGTTGGCTAATTACCCTAGAACAAAACTACTCCATGGTAGCAGAGACAGTCATCTCTCTTGATTTTCTAATGTGTTATTAATCAGCATCCTTGTTTATATATGAGAGAAACTGGGAGAGAGAGGAAAGAGGACTTGTTAAGATTGGCTGGTTGTGTCTAAACTATTTGTGCAAACCATATAGCTTATGCTGAACATTTAGTAAATCCTAAGCAAAAATTAGCATCTACAATAAAAACCTTAAACACCAAGTCTCTAGTGAACATCCCTGGTAGACATTTTATTCATGTCGTTTTATCTCATTTCTGAAGGAATTAAGCACATGCTGTGGAACTCCATTGAGAGAGGACTCTTGGAAGTTTGTGTCTATTTTCTTCTGAACTTCACTCTGTGCACATTTATGTTTCCTTTGCTGCTTTTGCTTTATATCCTTTCACTGTAATAACTCATAGCTGTGAGTACATACAATGATTTGCTGAGTCCTATGAGATCTACTTGTTCTCCTGGTGACTAGTGAAAACTGGAATGGTCTTGGAGGCTCTCTTACACATGCACAAACACACACATGCAAACACACTGCACACACACATACATATAAATACACTCTATACATATGCATTATGTCAAAGAAGCACTTGTCATTAACTATTTTATAAGCATTTTTATTCAATAATATCCATTGCTCTATGAACTTTTTATATAATCTGTTGATATGATTATATAAATTTTCTCTTTGACTTATTAATATATATTTTATATATATGTGTGT